>CM030360.1:277943411-278163506 GCA_017893485.1 Hemerocallis citrina | reverse complement strand
TTGACCACTTTTGATGTATATGTTTATGCTATCTTGATATATCTGTGTTTGATGTGTTATTCGTGTTATACTTGTCGAATAATTGTAAAATACCCTATATCATGCTGCTTGGACATCTAGTACACCATATTCCATTTTATCATCCTATTATTTCCCTATTGTTATTATCGTTCATCTCATGTCTCTAGATTGCATATTGTATTGTTACATTAATAAAATAATTAATAAGTCGGGGTTTAAGGGATTGACTGGAGTAGTTGATGACATAGTGACCTGTACACCGTAGTGTGGGCCTTATTTCCCAAAATATTGTGTGTTGGCAAAAGTTATTGTTATTGGTTTATTGTTGGACTACTGACACAGTATCCCCAATTGACCGTATATTGTTTTTATTGAGCCAACTAGTGTGCAGCAATGCTGCAAATACCATTATCGTGCCGTGTACATGATCTATAAAATCTTCCACTTAAGTCTAAAACGAAATTGATTGTATGCATCGAACCTGTAGTACGAAACACATGGGACACAGTAGTACATGCATTAGTTAGGATTAAAATGAATAATAGACTTAAGGATTCACACAACATCGATATTGCATATTGTTCATCATTGTTCCTATTGATATCGAATATTACATGATACTTGTTCACTCGAAACTTATTACATGCTACTTACACTTATTTATCTTGCCATGCTAGTTGTCATATTTCGTTATCATGCATATTCCATGTTATTAGTTATCCATTTTTCCATGTACTTGTGCCTGCACTACAAGCGGCCCGTAACTTGTATTGACGGGCGTTTTATTTTCTTTTCCACTTCCTGCAATTTATTAAATTACAGATTTTGGAGAACAGTTGCCTGCTGGAGTCGGAGAACAAACAGTCTGAAGACTAATGCTTTCTAATTGCTTATTACTTTAATAAACTTAATGTATTGAGACTTATTATTATTTGGATTGGATTTATTATTGTTTTGGACTTATGTCCCGACTATTGTTATTTGTTTCCAGACGTTGGATTATTATTGTACTTGGATATTTTATATTGCTTCAATTCAAGTATTATTGTTCATAAGATTATTATTATTGTTTGCGCAATTGTTCTGCATTGTTTATATTGTTGAGTTAATCGGATAAACAGCTTATCGGTGACATTAGTTATTCGCTGGGCCAATGTCATGTACTCGTATTCCGTATTTTTGGGAAGCGAGGCGTGATACACACAGTGAAAATCAGGGTTCAACATATTTCATGAAATAAAAACGATCTAAACATGATGAACTTCAACTCAATAGTTAACAATCTTATATTCAGCATGGTAAATACAATAACATGGTAAGCACAATGAAGAATACATTTATACGTCAGTTTAACATAGGGATGGCATTCGGGCCACTCGGGCCGGTTCGGGCCGGGTTTGATCGAGCTTTGATCAGTCCCGGGCCTACCCGAGCCGGGCTCCTCTATTACGCGGGCAGGGCCGAGCCGGGCTCAAGGTTGGAAACCTTGGCCCGGACCTGGCCCCCTGTAGCGCCACGATTTCCATACACTGAGAAACTGTGACACGAGCCAAGACCTTTTCTTCAATTAGTCACAATACACAGAAAAACCAGGAGAATTTAAAACTTTTTATTCAATACCCAATGTATTACAAGTCTGAACATTATACAATTGCAATACATTACAATAGAGTTACAATATTACCTTTACATTTCCAAGTATTACAACCTTCAACATCTTACATCAGAGTACAAGGAATGAAGAACAACACTTGGTAACTCTCACTTGAGCACTTCTCAACTAATAGATAATCAATACGTATACTGCAGCGGAACTAAACATAACACTGACTCCTTGCTTTCCTTGCCTTGAGTCCTCCTGAATCTCGCCTTTGTACTTCGGCGATTCAGTACCTATGGAAGTGGGGACGTCATTATTCACTGACGCTTAAAGGCTGATCATATAGCAGCGAATCTCCCAAACAACATACAAAATATAGCAATGGTGTTGGTGTAGTTTAAGTGTTCGTGAGTGCTATGACTAGACTCTAATGCGATATTTAAATAGAACTAGGATGCTCCCTATTCTAACGTCAGCAAGTCTCCGAAGCAACATGCAGCCCATACTACATGCGACCCCATCTCAAGCCGTTTCTCCATATATAGGGATTGAACCCGCATTATGAATTTCTAATTGTACACAACCTGTTCTTGACACCTACACGTGACTGATGAGGTTGCAGACGTGGTCATGTCCCACTGATGCAGTACGCCAGTGGTGTCTATGTTCGCCACTGCTACCCGGCTAACCGGACCTCACTAAAAAAAAATAGACGATCGTCATTCCAAAATCCATATCATAGGGTTTCGCAAACGCAGGGTAGCGCAAAGCCTACCTTGTGGCACCCTCTGGGGTCTCGCAAGCGCAGGGTAGCGTGAAGCCTACCCTGTGGCACCCTCAGCCACGGCACTTCAGGAATTAACAGCGCGAGATACGCAACCCGTGTCCTCAACTTGTGAGACGGCACCGCACGTATCCCTTTGACGGGAAGGTACAACCCACTATCACCACCTAAGGCCTGCCTCAAGGAATAAGTTGTTCGTAAGGCGCCCCCTACAACCAACTCCTATCTTTTCGGTAAGGTTCTGAGCAAAATGATCTTTATAAATCACTACCTTAATGATGTCCCTGACTCGACAATCCTAGGGACGATAATATTTAAAACATAACATGCTAGGCCTTAAATTAGGCTTCGCAAGACAACTCTACTAGGCTGCTCAACCTAGACTCACCAGAATCCTTCGGGATCCGATTCCTGGCCCATCGATCCAAGACCTCGGCCGTGCGAATATACATGCATGCCGCTACCCTAAACTTGGATTCCGTCTATACTCCGGTCCTCGATCAACCTACCTTGGTTAAGACTCGACGGTACACAAGGAGTGACTCCTCCACAGTTCCTTAGGGTAAGAAAACATATGTCTTGATGGTCGATAGCCCTTAGGGTGGTAATATCACCCTAGACGAGCACAACGAACTGTGTACTAACTAACAAGCTATACACGAGTAACAACCACATACGAGCCAATAAGCTACGTATGAAACAATAACTACCTACGAGCCAGGTGGGCCTCGTGGGAGACAACAACGTACATACCAGCCAAATAAGCCGCGTATGAGACCAACAGCTACGCACGGGCCGGTCGAGCCGCGTACGAGACAACAACCTACGCATGAGCCAATTAAACTACGTATGAAACCCACAGCTACGTACGGGCCAGTCGAGCCACGTACGAGCACAACCATATGCAAACAACCATACAGGTAATCAATCTTAAAAGCAACCAAACGTGCTTACTAGCAAACTTGATCTTCTATTATTAGAAGCGACAGAAGAATCTACTAATAATCTATGATCGGTATTCTACTAAGGAAGAACCGAAGGCGACATAACAGTCTTATTCAACTAACTATTACTAGTGGTCTTCCTAATCCTTATTACTTCAACCTATAGTGCCCTAAGCATGGCATACAATCGCAAGCATCTTCCTATGACAATCTAATTATATAACATAACTGCTCACCACAATACTCCTAAGTACGAATATGATTAAGCATGTGCTTATATCAATCTTAGCATGAAAATCACTATGATCTAGACATGAAGTCCACTACGGTTAAGCATAGGTTATAACTTGAGCGTGAATGCTTACCACTTATCGTGACTAATCACCACAACCCAAGCATGGATATATAACTAATATAAACATACAACATTCCAAGGCATGGTAGGTATTCTAACATTAATCCTACAACATTCTAAGCATGTATTTACACTTTAACATGGTATACCTTATTCCTAGACATGGCATGCTACTTTCACATTAACATATAGCATGGTGTACATTTTAGTAACATTCTAGTCATGTATACTAGTTAAGTGTCAACCTACAATATAGCATGAGTTTCTACAACAATTCTAGCATGGATAGAATATAACATAAAAATCACTACAACTAACCATGGATAGTTTCTTTAATCTAAGCATGAATATCATTAGTATGGATACCATCAACTTAACATAAACAATAATTAGCATGACACCTATTTACTTAGCATGAATAATGATTAAGCATGATCATCTACTAACATAGCATGAACATGTACTTATCTAAGCATGGGTATCATGTAAGCATGAATATTTATTTAATCTAGCATGGTATACAACCTTCCTACCATTAATCTAGCATGGTATCAACTTCCCTACAATTGAACTAACATGGTATACAACTTTTCTACCATTAATCTAGCATGGTATACAACTTCCCTACAATTAAACTAACATGGTATACAACTTTTCTACCATTAATCTAGCATGGTATATTAATTAAGCATCAATCCTACAACAATTATAACATTCCTAAACATGATAGGTAATTTTAGAATGAATCCTACAACATTCTAAGCATGAATAACATTCCTAAACATGGTAGATAATTTTAGAATGAATCCTACAACATTCTAAGTATGTAGAAGGACTTGGCATGGTACACATCATCCCTAAACATGGTAAGTAATTTTATCATGGATCCTACAATATTCTAAGCATGAATAACATTCCTGAACATGATAGAAAATTTTAGAATGAATGCTACAACATTCTAAGCATAAAAATCATTCCTAAACATGATAGTTATTTTTTGAATGAATGCTACAACATTCTAAGCATAAAAATCATTCCTAAACATGATAGTTATTTTTTTGAATGAATGCTACAACATTCTAAGCATAAAAATCATTCCTAAACATGATAGTTATTTTTAGAATAACTCCTACAACATTCTAAGCATGTAGAAAGACTTAGCATGGTATTTACTTTATTTTAATATGAACATAAAATAAACTTCTACAACTATCTACTACTACTACTACTTCATTTTAACCAAGAACATAACATACAACTATCTACTACTACTACTACTTCATTTTAACCAAGAACATAACATACAACTATCTACTACTACTACTACTTCATTTTAACCAAGAACATAACATACAACTATCTACTACTACTACTATATGGACATAAAACATCTACAACTACTTCTTTTAACACTTACTACTACTTCTTTATTTTAACAACATACCACTACTACTTTATTTTAACAACATACTACTACTACTTTATTTTAACAACATACTACTACTACTTTATTTTAACAACATGCTACTTTTATTTTAACAACATACTACTACTACTTAAAGGTCTACTATTCTTTATTAGTATTGTTTTATTATCACTAGTGATTAAAAGAGATCTTTTTTTTTCATTCTACAACTAGTGATTTAAATTAATTTCTCTTTCATAAATAAAACTAACATCTAATTTAGGTTCTTTTTACTTAAGATTATAAAAGAACACAACAATAATAAAAATAAGGTAAGAACCTTCATTTGGTTCAACCAACATATGCTTATCTTTTTAGTCCAAGTTCAATACAAGTCCTATAACAAAAAATGGTTGTATAAAAAGGTTCATATGCTTTATGTATAAGTCCATATTCAAGTCCTACAGCCCCAAAATGGTTGTATTTACAAGTCCATATGTATATGTCATTTTAGTCCACAAAACAACTACTACTACAAGGATTTAATCTTTATGTGTATTTAACACTACCATTTGTTTCTTTTCTTTTTATGTGGTTATTACCTTTAACCATTCACAAACATACAAAAATAAGTACCACATACAACAACATCATCACAATAAACCATTCTCAAAGAACAAAAGAAACAAAACAAGGAGGATAAGAAGAAGAAGAATCATCAAAACAACAATACAAACAAACAATCAAACAAAAGAGAAACCCCCACCTTGTTTCTTTTCTTTGATGGAAGAACTAGACTAACTCTCCTCCTTAGCTCCTAGGAATCCTTATGAACCTACAATGGGAAAACACTCAAGTTAGTATGGTGTTCTCTCTTTCTTTTCCTTTCCCTTCTTTTTTTTTTTTTTTTTTTTTTTGATCTTTCTAAAATGAGACAAGGTGGAGAAGGAGGAGGTATTTATTGTAATACCCCGTATTTCTGAAATATATATATAATTTGAAAAATATATATAAAAGGATTTGTGACTTGGTCCTATAGAGTATTTCTATAGGAGGGATTTATAAAGGATTTATTAAATGGATTTGAAAAGGATGGATTGAAAACCGGTTTGTGAGAACATGGTGGGGGGACCCACCGGATTTGAAGAAGAAGCACAGCATGTGTGCTGTGCTTGTAGGTGACGTGGCATACCTAGGGGAATCATTCCCTAGTGTTGTGCACGGGTTTGGAAAAAGGATTTGTTAAGGGATTTAAATCCCATATCGATAGTTTCAAACTATAAAGTATTATATAAAATATAATTGCCAAGGATCAAGAGTCACCAATTCGGTTAACCACCTTTTGAGAGGCAGCCTGTGGTGGGCAGTTGTACTACATAGTATCTAATTTGTCTTATAAATTGTATAAATTGTCCGGGCTCGGGGCAGGGGCGTTACATTTATAGGAGGGGAGAGGAGGGGGAGAGTGCAAATGTGCACTCACACTTTGCACAAAAACCCCAAAAAGAAGCCAACCGGCCATGCCCTAGGAGGAGGAGGGGTAAGGTGTAGGGTATGGCCTAGGTATGAGTTGGAAGCATGGTAGAAAGGGATAAGGTTTCTAGAAGGGGTTTAATCTTCTCATGCATACAAAACCCTAGTTTAGGCCTCCTAATCAAACCCTAACCATCCAATTAAGTTGTCATGACAAGATGAGTACATTGTCCAAGAGTACATGCTACATATTTTGTATAATGTACTGAGTATAATACAATGTATGTATGTGTACATGTATGTGTATACCAAAATTCCTTACATAATCCTCATAAAATAGTTTAATTTAGAAAATAATAGCAAAATAAATTTTATTATCAATTCGGAGGATCGCACTACCAATTTGATGTATTTCGGATGTACCCCGACCGATATATGCGCATAGATAATGTTTGTGGACAAACCGGCGAAAAATCACCAAAATAATCTGATTTTGGAATTAAAATAAAATATAATAAAATAATAATAAAATAGTAATTTATACGAGGTAATATCCGTCCGGGATATTACACCCCCGGACCCAAGTGTGGGGGCCGGGCCGGTTTGCAGGCCGGGCCCGTGTTTAGGGAGAATTTTTTTTGTGTGTAAAATATTAAAGATCAAGTATACGAATTTGTAATTTCATAACAATTGCAAAAAATAAAATTTCATAAATAATTGAAGTACATGAAAAAATGAAGTACATGATTTAATAAATTTGAAATTCTTAAATAAAATGAAGTAAACGAATAAAATTTCATACAAATTAGATCAAATTTCATAAATGAAGTACATGATTTAATATATGGGTTTGTACAAAAGTCACTACATATTTTTTTTTCACCAAACGAATATGGCAATTCACCCCTAATTACTAATTTAACCATTTCCCTACGAACGAGATCATAATCATAGCTATGACTATCTACTTGACCGGTTTTAGGATGTATTTTTTGTTGTGTGAGATTATCTTTCGAAAATTGTGGTTGGCATTTGTTTAAGTGACGTTGAAGTGTACCCGTGCCCGATCCTATTTTAAGTTTATATGATGTTTGACACTTCTTACATATTTTAAGTCCTACACTCTTATCATTTTGTGAAGGGACAAAATTGAAATAATTGTGTACTTCGGAAGTAGTCCCTCTTGTTTTCCTTGAGGATAGAGAAGGACCTTGTTCCGATGGTTGTGGTTCTACATGATCTTCTATTTCTATAGGATTTGAGAGTGTATCATTCAAATCGGGAAAACTATCATAATTCATGAATGTTTCTTCACTATCTATATATGGGTTTGGAATGGAAGGAATGTGATGACTAGTAGATTTTTGACTACTATGTCTACCACCACCGCGTGATCGATTAGAGGCCATTTAACTGTAAAAAACTAGTGTATGTAAAAATTAGAGAGAAAACAACAACTAAATGTATGGAAACTAATAATTAAAAACAAACAACAATCTATCTCAATTAAAAAATAACAACAATATCAAGAACTAGTGAGTGAGTAGTGTATGTTTCTTTTACCACTTTACCAAAATTAAAAATAAAATCTAAAAAAATGAGAGGAAGAAGATCAAGAAAACCCAAATTATATGAGAATAATGAATAATCAACTTTGTTCATTCTACAAATTAAAATTATACTAAAATACCGTAAGAAAGTTGAAACTTGAGAGCTAGGAGTCGAAGTAGTATTGATTGTTGTTGTTGAATGTTGATGAATTGATCACTTGATTGTTGTTGATTTTCCTTCCTTCAAAATGTAGAGAGATTTGATCTTGATCACTTAAGAGAGTGTTAATCACCTAATTGTTGTTGTTGATTGGAGAAATAGTAGAGAGAATGAGAGATTTGAGTGAATTAGTGAAGAGAAATGAAAGAAATTGTATGGTATTTATAGAATATGTCATTTTTTGATTTCCTAAAGTACCCCCCAAAACTAGCCAGTATAAATCCGTTAGGGAGGTATTTTAGTAATTTTTTTTCCTGAAAAAAACCAACCGTCGGCCCGGACCGGCCCGAGCCCGGGCGGGCCGGCTCAGCCGGTCCCGGGCCTCGAGCGGGTCGGGCCTAACTGGGCCAAATGCCAAAAACTTGGGATCGGCCAAGACCGGGTCTTATGGGGGACAGGATTGCGGTTCAGCCCGGGTAAGAGAAGGGCCAGGCCTTGGCCCAGGCGGGCTGGGCCAGGCCGGTCCCGGGCTAGCCCGGACCTGATGCCATCCCTAGTTTACATCAAATAAGGCATCAATCAACTATTCAAGCACGACAACCTAATAATCAATTCTACAGTAGTTTATTTGTGCGGTGTCATGCATGAATAACTTCTATTATCAATACTACATGAATTCATGAAAGATTCGATATTTTAGAGTCAATGATGGTACGAAGTCAAGAATATATAGGGTTAGCTCGTGTAAACCCTCAATATACTCGACGGAAGATGAACGATATAACAATACGATAGCAATTAGGATCTACTTATGGAGTTTCAGTAAAAGCTTGAATTTGACACAATATGCAATTCAAGAGGGAAGTGACTTTCCTGATAGATGGTTAATTTGAATATGAAGGGAATAACGGAATGAGAATCCCGACGGCCACAATACATGCCATGCACGTGAGAAATAACATGTGCACATGCCAACAACAATCTAGCGAACAACAAGCGTGGCAGAACAACAAGCGGAAAAGCACCAACGACAAATCCAAACAGCTATAGTGATGGCAACAAATGCAAGCAACAGGGACCACGGCTTCGGCGGTGACTGACGGTGGAGGAGGACAAGGACAGTGGCTGTTGTGGTGGTGCTGGCTGGGGGATAGGCGGTTGTGCGGGGCTGACGAGGGTGATGGATCGACGAGGTAAGGATGCTGCGGAGGTTGGTGAAGTCGATCGGCGAGCGGCAGCTCGACGAAGAAGACGACGGGGCTCGATGAAACAGAGGAGAAGGAGGGTTGGTTGTAGGTCGAGCGGATGGGTTCGACGATGGCTATAGGGACATGGGAGATGAAAACGAGGCGGAGAGTGGTTCAAGGTGGTGAGAGGTGATCGGGAGGTCAACAAAGGCGATGGGTTTCGGTGGCGAAACAGGGGACAGGGAGAGGCTCGACGGTGATGGACGATTAGGTGGGGAAGATGACGGGGTGCTGGCGAGGCAATGGCAGGGTGGTTGAGATCGGGGAGGGGGGGGAGGGGGGGTGATGGGTTCGACGAAGAGGAGCGGGGTAGGGGGTGCACAGTAGATCGAGGCATTCAACAGGGGATGGGAATGGGGGTTACACATTGGGCGAAGGGTTAGGTTTGAATAGTAAGGAGATGAAGAGATCGGGGTTGTTTGGCTATACATTAAGAATAGAGGGAAAGAGAAAGAAACGGGGGAAGTTGGACATATGGGGGATCGTGAGGAGCAAATCTGGGATTACTGTTAATGGGGATTAGGGTATTGGGTTTGGGTTTGTGGGTCAAGATTCAGAAGGAGTGGGTTAAGGGTTTTATTAATATGTTAAATATGGACCAAAACTATTGGTCTTTAGTGTTATTTAGCAATATAAAGACAAATATTTCATGGGCTTGGAGACAAATGTGGATCCAATAATAAGATAATTAATTATTAATCCAACAAGAATAGAATTAACATGAAGAAACAGTCCAATAAGGAGAAAAGATAATTCATGAAATTTAAATTCGAATTACAAAAAAAAAATTACAATGAATCAAAAAAAAAAAAAAACGGGAGTTACAACAATTTTCTCAACTAGTTGGAGTTGGTTACATAAATCCTGGTTTTTCATTCTGGTCGGTTTGACACAATATCTTCTGTATGACACAAGCTATCATATATTTTCTTACAGTTTCCACTCTAGTAAGTTTAAGTTTTCCCCTACTCCTAACTTTATCATCAATATTTTTCAAATCATTCTTTCAAACCGAAACACTACTAGGTCTATGTGTGACTCGTTCAAGCCACTTGAGACGATTCTCTCTTAATTTATCTTGGATATAAGCTACATTTACCATGTCTCATATATGCTCGTTGCTAATTCTATCCTTCCTGATTTTGCCACACATCCATCTTAGCATTTTATCTCCTGCTACACTCATTTTTTTGTACATGTTGTTTCTTTGTTACCCAACAACCTGCTCCATACATTATTGCTGGTTTGACATCCGTCCTATAAATTTTTTTTTCAACTTCAAAGGTATACGTTTATCACACAAAATACCACTAATTTTTTTCCACATAAGCCACTATGCTTAGATCCTATGTACAACATCTTTACAAATCTCTCAATCTCTTTGTATAATCGAGTATAAATATCAGGAACTGTCACTCTTAGGTATCTCTTGATTATCAAGCTTTCACTACTTTCTCATTTGTGTTCTGAATATCGCTAAAATTCAATCCATATACTCTGTTTTAGTTCTGCATATTTTAAAGCCTCTAACTTTGAAAGTTTCTCTTCACAATTCTAATTTAACATTGATTTATGTTTTAGTCTCGTCCACTAAATTGACTTCATTGACAGAAAGCATACACCAAGATATTTGTATTCCTCGGGTCAATTTATCCATCACCAAATTAAAATTGTAGAGGTCTAAAGCTAAACCTTGGTGTAATTTGACTAACAACTATCTATAAAGACCAAAAGACCAGTATGAATTACCTCCTACTAACATTCGCCTAAAAAATCCTCTCTCAATAGCTGTCAAGTTAAGTTGCTTCGTTGCGTTTGTCTCGCTTGACCGTTTGACATCTACCATCTTAAAATCCCCCTAGCTCGTGACGTCAAATTCTTATTAGACCCATTTACATTTTCAACTCTATTATAATTCATATTACTAATTTGCACGTATGATATGCATGTCTTAATAAATATATATATTTTAAAGTTAAAACTCTGATGTTGTCTGGCCTCGAACCCGTGACCTCATTCATATTAGTTATGTACGCACGATACACATAAATTGGTATATTTACAAACAACAACTCCTACTCTCTCATTATAATATGAATTCTTCTGTGATGCAAACTCTTAACCATTTTAACCACTTTTAGACAGCCTCTATAAAAGAGGAGTTAATTTTCATTTTCTTTCAAATTAGGGTAAGTTTCAGTATTTACCTTTTAAACATATCAATAAATACAGACCCACTACTTTTTTGGTTTTCTCTTTGTTGGAAAAAACATTCTTATGATAAAAATTGTATATGATTTAATATAGAGAGTAAAAATAACCATTGAATCATCTCAATTAATGTGTTGAAATTTGAGATATTTTATGAACAATAATATTTAATTCCTTGATTTGGGTAACTGAGTTATTGATTAAATAAAACAAAAAACATCAAATTTTAAGGACACATTGTAAAATTTCAACATTTTAACTTCAAATTAAGATTGCAGGATTGCAGCATTATCTTCTCAAACAAGGAAACAAGCTGACCTGCTACAAACCCAAATCAACGAATTCGTAAATCCACAAACCTCTTTAATTTTTCCACAACACGTGAACCCTTCATCGAGATATGATGTTTCATGTGGACCCCACCGAGAACTAAGTAATGTTTGCTATACCACGCACACACCAAGTAGAGTTCATATGTACATACATAAGAATGAAAAGGACTATAATCTCCTTATTAAAAAAACATTAAAAATAAAAATTAAAAAAAGTGTCATGATGACTTTATACCAGTAGTCAAATCTAGTCACAAATATGAAACCCTAATGGTTTGCATCCATGGATGGTTGAAGAAATATTGATAAAAAAAAAGAGAGTTTTAGATTAGATAATTTTTGATAAGAAATATAGAGATTGATGAAGAAGAAAGGTGAAGAAGAACTCTGAGAGAGAAAATAGGGGGGAAATATCTCAAATGACGAAAATTTCTTTTTCTAAAATAAATTTTATCATCTATAAATATAAATATTACAAATTATACGGCTGTGAGCGAATATACGGTTGTTACAAAAAATATTAAGAAGTTATGTTAGTTGGAGATTTGCATTCTAGAAAAATCTTTACTATTTTAATGGGATAGTTGGGGTTTGTAACCAAACAAACCCTAACTTTGTAACTAAACAAACCCGTGCAATACTCATCAAAACTAAATCCCACAATATATATGTGCACCGCATGTGTCACTCAAATCAAAACATTCAAATATAAACTATTTATTTTTTTATTCGATAAATATATTCATTTAATTTAATGACTATACTTTTAATTGACGTGCATCGCACGTACATTATACTAGTCCTTATAATAATAGAGATTAGAGATAAATGTTAGGTAACCCACAATGATAATATAGTATCTATTGTTTTCAGAGTTACATATTGTTCTTGTTGATTATATTCTTTTTTTGACATAACAGAATGGAGTGAGACGCTTATATATATATATATATATATATATATATATATATATATATATATAGAGAGAGAGAGAGAGAGAGAGAGAGAGAGAGAGAGAGAAGTGAGCCTCATATAGAGTATGAGGAAATTTTCCTCATACAAAGTGATTATACTCACTTTGTGGGGCCATTATGGAAGATCCACTCCGTCCATCATATTTATCATGCTAATGGATGTATGTATAGAAAAAATCAAGTGGTTTGGAGGTCATTCACCCATGCATCATGTGGTTGAAAAATGAACGATTTCAACAGTAATATAAATCGAACCACAAATTAGACCCACATGATGCATGGGTGAATGACCTCGAAACAACTTGATTTTTTTTACACTTAAATCTATTAGCATGATAAACATGATGGACGGAGTGGATCTTCCATAATGGCCCTACCAAGTGAGTATAATGACTTTGTATGAGGAAAATTTCCTCATACAAATATGAGGCTCACATTACTCATATATATATATATATATATATATATATATAGAGAGAGAGAGAGAGAGAGAGAGAGCAATGCTCCATTGCAAATGGATCCAGTACAAATGAGTGCAAACTACTAAAGTCGTTGGTGAAAACAACAGCCTAGGTTATAAACCTAAGTCGTTGTTCCAAAATAACGGCTTACATTATATACATAAGCCGTTGTTTCGAATATAATTTAAGCCATTGTTCCTCATTATTAATTAAGAGACAATAAAAATTGCCTTGCTTTCATAAGTATGCACAATGCGAATGCTCACACTTTAAATATAATGACTAACCACTAAATTTAAAATCTATATATACTGTTATTCTAAATCATCAAACTAGTTACAAATAAATTTTAGAAGTTCCTGGCAAACTTTATCAAGTGTCAAAGAATATGCATTCATGTTCTTTTTTTAACGTTGATTTCATTTCATTAAGCGGCCTTCTAGATTAATACATGTCCATGCTATCTATACTATCTACAATAGATAATACTGAATGTGAAGATTGATGCGGTTTGTTTTTGGGAAGCGTGTGGATGCACCAGGCGTGAGTTCGTACTCGATTTGTATTGAAGGAAGAGACTCCTATGCAGACGACCCTCGACTGGACGAACGGTACTAAGGTAGGCGGTGTTGAGGTGGAGGCTGATGTTCGGCTCGGATCTTTGGGGCTCGGATCTGAGGGTCTCGTGTACCTGCAGACGGTTTCGGAACACCGGGGTTGGTCCCGGTGGCAGACCCTCCGACGATGTAGTCAGTCACTAAGGGAGTAACAGTAACTAGGGTTTGAGTGGAAAAGTTTTGATTACCTGAATCCAGGAGGGAGGGTCTGGTATTTATAGGGGATGCCAACCGGGTCTGGACCCGGTTGCCCAAGTGGCTGAAGCGGTGGAAAACCGGGGCGGTATAGGGCTGACGTGGCAGACGCCGGGGCGGTTTCCGGGCTGACGTGGCAGAGGTCCGGGCAGTTTTCCGACGCTGACGTGGTGGATCCGGAGGATCAGGAAGAGCGCGTATCCTGAGGGGATCCTGTGGCCCAGGACGGACCACGTTATTCCTGACCCATATCAAAGATTATTTTGCATCTTTCTTTGAAACTGTAAATGTACAGTAGATATGCCTATTACAATTCTTTGAGGAAATAAATAAATCTTGTATTAAAATTTGAAAGGCCATGTGGTTAGTGTTGAATAACGCATTTCTCATACGCGAAAACTGGGCTAAGGTACAGCTGAGTATAGACAGTAAATGTGGTTTATGCAATTCTGTATGGACTGAGATCCTGCAAGCTCTAGGGATGAACTTCTACCCAAAAAAATGAGAGAAACTTGGACTATTGCGATCTTAGCAACGACATGAGTTCTCTGGCTAGATCGTAACAACTTTTGGTTTCGTGGATCAAGTAATAGTATTATGGCGGACTTACTTAGAGCACACATTTTATCTTCTTCTGGACAGAATTAGCTGTAGCTGGAGCTAGAGTCCATATTGTAGATGTCTTTCTGAGTAGGACATATGACGATGAGCAGATTGAGATTAGCCCCACTGTGGATTAGCCTTGTCCCCGAGGCTGTTGGGGAGTTTTTTGTATCTGCTTATCGTTGTTTCCATTTCTTCTTATGTACTTGTGTTTTATCACACCATTCCAGAGATATTGGAGGTTTATGTTTTATTTTTGTCTTCTCTTGTACCCCCATACCACTGAGTTCAATTTTGGCTCACTAGAATAGGCAAAATGAAGAACAATTGGATAATTTGGCTAGCAAAATAAGTCCACACTCCAACCATGCTAGCTATTTTGGCTAGTCATAGATATTTAAAGCCTAAAATTAAATGAAAACTAGTTATCTGCACGTGCGATGGGCGTTCTAACTAATTTTTTTAATATAGTAAATAATAAGATATAATCTGGCATCAATCTGAGATTTCTCTTTACTCATCACATACTATTTACAAATTACCCCTAGTGGCACAAACTTTTATTTTATATGAGTGACACTTTTGTAAATAATTATGTCGTAAATAAATTTGAACTTTCAGGGTATTATGGTAACTAACAACAGTTGAGTAAATAAATGGTTAATATAACTCCCACTTAAAAATAAATGGTTGAGATAAGATGGTTGAATGTCTACAAATTATAAGTTGTCTACAAATGACAACCCCTACTCTCCTATTATAGTATTAGAGATTAGAGATTAGAGATAAATACAAAGCCCAAACAAAAAAAAAAGCCCAATCTAAAAAGCATCTTTCTTGTGACCACAGATCTCGTGATCTTTCTCACGATTTCGCGAGCTCGCGATCGCGAGTTCGCGTGTGATGATCGCGAAGTTCGTGATCAACAACTTTGTTTCAATAATTTGTGTGGTTTTTTATTTTATTTTTTGGGTTTTGAGAGACGGAAAGATCGGAAGGAAAGTTTGGCGAGCGATACTACTTTGCTAGATCTAACGATTAAATCCGAGATATTTATTTTGGTGAGTGGTTTGGCGAATCCCGTTGGAGCATATTTTTCTCTCTAAATTTTTTATTTTAACTCAAAATAAGAGATGACTAGTGCGGTTGGAGATAGTCTAAGAGATGAAACCAAACTCACCAACCCATCATTTCCCCCTTCCTAATCACATGCTTCTCTTCCTATTCCATGTGTAAAAGCATCCATAGTTGTATGCTATATTTTCATATTATGCATTTTATAGCAAAGTGACATTTGCAGTCGTGTGCTAATCTGTCATATTTTACTTTTTTTGTACAGTAGAATGCTATATTTGAGAGAAAATTTGACAATATGTATATTATAGCAGACCAAGCATGATGTTTCGTCCCAACTATTTTAAAATATTTTTAATCCATAGAACGAAATATCATATTCCGTCGGATGAAAATAGAGCAACTTTTCATTTTAAAAAAAAACCCCTGGAAAGAAAAAAAGCTTGGACAAAATATGATGTTCCGTCTCATTCCCATTTGTTTAAAAAAGAAATTGAAACCCGTTGAACTATTTTGCCCTCCATATGCTTTGAATTAATGAGAGAGACTTGCAAACAATTATATAGAACCAACTAGGGTCAAATTGGTCAATTCCATCTCAAAAAACCCAACACAAAAGCCTAAATTAACGGGAAAAAATGAAGCAAAAAGATCCATGTTTCGTCCGAGGCTTTTGAATTTGCACAAAAGCATCGGACGAACAAAAAAAAAATTTTAAATTTTTTTCTCCAATAAAACATAATGTTTCGTCTATAATTTTTTTTAAAAAATTACAATAATATAAAAAATATTTAAAAAGTCAAAATATTTTCGTTGGAGGAAACATCAGGTTTCATCCATTAAATTCTATCTCTCCTTTGCTATATTATGTCATTCAGTTACTGCAGCAAATCAACAAAAAAATATTATTTGTATTTTAATATTTTGTTATTTTTAGCATGTACAACTGTAGATGCTCGAACGCAACCTAAGATGCTCGAACGTTTGCTTCATTCAATGCACAATCCGTGTTCTTTCCCCATCCCTAACCTCCCCCTCCCTTCCCTATCCAAAACCCACAACCAGACACCGACACATAAGCAACACGTGCCTCATTATATCAGGTAAGCTGCATCCTCCTACTAGAAACACGCCACCATTAATTAATTAATTAGTTAACAATTAGTCAGAATTAAATTAATGCTACCCTCATCGTCACCGAGCTCGGCGGCTCGCATATAGAATATGACCAAATCCCACCGATGTCACTTTTCGTAAATATCTCTTCTTCCTTTTTTTTTTTTGGGAAAATAAAAGAATAAATTCCATGGCCTGAATAAAGCGGCAATCAGTTTCATAATAAGTTAAATTACTATAAAAAAAAGAAAAAAAAGAAGGAAAAAAAAAAGAAGAAAAAAAGGCCCTGCGTTAGCCACCTACGACCTTTATTTCTTACACGTGCCTGCCACGTGCCTCTAAACCCACGAGAAAATCACTAACCACAAGAAACACGAAAGATTTGCTGTACTGACCCACTTTGAAAATATTTAGAGGTCTGACCTACTTTCGAAATAATTAGCGATCTGATTCAGTTTTGAACACGTGTTATTGACAATAACGTTTGCCGTTATTGACAATAACGGTTGCCGTTATTTTCAATAACGACATAATTTTACTTTTTTTTATGCCGTTATTTGGAGTCATAGCATCAGTGTATTTCACATATGAGCGTGAATCTTCTGACTTGAAAAAAATTCTAAGTGTTGAAACAAGTTATAAATAATGTCGTTATCCCCAAAAACGACATTCGAATTACTGATGTTATAATAAAATGAACTGTTGCCGTTGTTCCAAACAAATGCAACAGTTCATTTTATTATAACTGATGCCGGCATCAATAATTTGAATGCCGTTTTTGGGGATAACGACATTATTTATAAGTTGTTTTAACACTTAAATTTTTTTCAAGTCAGAAGATTTAAGATCGTATGAGAAATATACTGATGTTACTCCAAATAACGGCATGCAAAAAAATGTAAAATGATGTCGTTATTGAAAATAACGGCATATAAATAACCTATGCCGTTATTTTCAATAACGGCTTATGCTGACGTGTCCAAAACTGGATGGGATAGCTAATTATTTTCGAAAGTGGGTCGCTTTGGGAATAAAAAAAAGTAGATCGGTTTGGGAAAAACTTTCAAAAAGTAGGTCGGTTTGGGAAAAAATTCGAGAGCTAGGGGAAAATCGAAGAGCAAGACTCGGTCTTTGAAAGACCGCGCTAGTTTATACTAGATTCGGTCTTTCGAGTCTTGCACTTTAAGGGTTTTAACTGCGCAGATCTCCTTTCTTCTTCTTCTCTCTCTCTACTTTACTCTATTCTATTTCTCCAACTCATCGGAGGTAGCATGTCCACGTCATCAGGAAGAAAGATCCATTTCAGAAGATTGACTCATACAAGTATTTTGCTGAGATGATAGAAAAACCAAAGAAATTCTATAAACTCAGGTTCATAGAATTACTTGGTATAATCAACTCATACAAGTATGAGGATCGAAGATATGGAAAAACCAAATAGCACTCCACCTCCGATAGAAAAACCAAAGAAATTCTATAAACTCAGGTTCATAGAATTACTTGGTATAATCAACTCATGCAAGTATGACGGTTGAGAAATGGGCACTTTATGCAGATGAAGGTCGAAGATATGGAATAATGACTACGAACCTGTCAGAATGCTTCAATACAGTCTTGAAAGGAGTCCGTAGTTTACCAGTAACTGCGATTGTTGAGACGATCTTCTTACGTCTCAACTCTTACTTTACTACTCGTCGACAGGAAGCTAGTAAGCTTTTATGTGAAGGGAAGATTTTTGCTAAAAGTGTACATGATTTGATTGATAGTCGCCGTGAAGCTAGTAAGTTTGGATGTGTTTAATTTTCGAAAATGTATGATTGATTGAGGTTTAAATATTGGCCAAAGAGAGTATTTTGGAATCAATAAGTTTCAAATATATTCGAATCAAAATGTCTTGAAGTTTTTCGCAAAAAAATTCAATCAGCTTCAAGGCTCGGTCTTTCAAAGACCGTTGTCATTTTAACAAGACTCGATTTTGGAATCAAAGACCGAGTCTTGATGCTGATTGTAAAATATCACTTACAGACGTAAGACTCGGTCTTTCAAAGACCGAGCCTAGTTATATTTAGAACGGTCTTTGAAAGACCGAGTCTTGAGTTCAATCAATTCCACAATATCTCCACAATATCTCCACAATTCCAGAAACTCATTAACATCTCCACAATATCAACAAACTCATTAACATCTCCATATGTCCAACATCTCCACAATATAAAAAATCTTATTAACATCTCCACAACCACATCAACAAGCTCATTAACATCTCCACAATTTCAATAACATGTCCACAATATTGTTAATATCATATCCACAACCACATCAACAATTTCAATAACATCTCCACAATATAATCTCAACATATGCCCAACAGAACATTAAAAAAACTAGAGACATTAACAACATACTACTCTAAACTCGAGACAGAACATTAAAAAACTACAAAATCAAACTAACTAAAAATATTACAATACCTACCAAATCCAAATTCATTGAGGGATAGAGAGAAGAAGAACAAAATACGAAAAGTAAATAAAGTTGAGAAGAAGAAGAAAGGAGATCTGCGCAGTTAAAACCCCTAAAGTGCAAGACTTGGTCTTTCAAAGACCGAGTCTAATATAAACTAGCGCGGTCTTTCAAAGACCGAGTCTTACTCTTTGATTTTTCGAAGTGCAAGACTCGGTCTTTGAAAGACCGCGCTAGTTTATACTAGACTCGGTCTTTTAAAGACCGAGTGGGTCGCTTTGGGAATTAAAAAAAAAGTAGGTCAGTTTGGGAAAAACTTTCAAACAGTAGGTCGGTTTGGGAAAAAAATCCCAGCTCTCTGCTCTCTATAAGAGAAGTACAGTGTATCCATTTCATTCACACGGAGAAAGATAGGTTCAATTCAATGGCGAGAAGAAGAGATGCAGAGGCTGAGCTGAACCTGCCACCTGGTTTCCGGTTTCATCCGACTGATGAAGAGCTCGTCGTCCACTACCTCTGCCGGAAACTCGCCAAGCAGGGCCTCCCTATCCCCATCATCGCCGACGTTGATCTTTACAAGTACGAGCCTTGGGACTTACCAGGTACAAATTTACTAAAACTGTTTGCTTAATTAGTTTAAATTGTTTTGATTGTTCAAATATATACACATGATCCAGTCATCCATTATTTTTTATTTAATTTTTTTTTTGTGTGGAATAAACAGAGAAGGCGTTTTTTGGGGAGAAGGAGTGGTACTTCTTCACACCGCGAGATCGGAAGTATCCGAACGGATCGAGGCCGAATAGGTCGGCTGGAAGAGGGTACTGGAAGGCGACGGGAGCTGACAAGCCGGTTTGTCCAGAAGGGAGCAGTGGAAGTAGGCCACTTGGAATCAAGAAAGCTCTGGTTTTTTACCATGGAAAGGCTCCCAGAGGTGTGAAGACAGATTGGATCATGCACGAGTATCGGTTGGTTACTTTGAATCGCACTCCTTATCAGAATAAGGGAAACTTAAGGGTATGTAAAATTTAAAGAATTGCTTTCAATAACATATTTCTTGCACTCTTAATTATTCCTATCTCCTATCTGTCTTGTCTGTCTGTCTGTCTGTCTGACAAAAGTTGTTTAATTAGATAATGATTTTGGTATTGCAGTTGGATGACTGGGTTTTGTGCCGTCTGTACAACAAGAAGAATGCATGGAAGAAGAACAAGGTGAAAGAGCAAGAACAGGACGATTCCGATAGTTTTCGGACAATTGAATCAGATGTGGAGCTGCCTGATTTCGAAAGTCAGGTCTATCAGACACAGGCCACCATAGGGCAAGATTCCAGTGGCAGCTTGCCAGATCAATCGGGATTGCTGAGAAGTATCAAGGAGGATAACGACTGGTTTCAGGACCTGAACCTCGATGATCTGCAGAATTCCTCGTGGGCTTCTTCGTACCAAACTATGTCTGGGATCGACTTTACCAACCCCGATACCTCCTACCTCTTCAACGGCGGATCGGAACCATCTCCAACGCCAAGCAAGACCAACAAGCAACCGCCATTCTTCTGAGCTCGAATTTAAGGATGGTAGCAGATGTGTGTCGGTATGTTTCTGTGTATATACTATGATACAGCAGGGGTGTGTAGTGGAAAGAGGAGGACAATAGTAAAGTTCATTCAGTGTTCGTCGTAGTTAGGATAAATTCGTTGGTTCGTTTTGTGTTGGTGAAAGGAGAAATATATATTTCAGTAGAGTAGTGTGATAGATAATGAGGTAC
Organism: Hemerocallis citrina; assembly: GCA_017893485.1. Taxonomy (NCBI): domain Eukaryota; kingdom Viridiplantae; phylum Streptophyta; class Magnoliopsida; order Asparagales; family Asphodelaceae; genus Hemerocallis; species Hemerocallis citrina. Next base: position 278,142,154 of record CM030360.1, on the reverse strand, counting down.
ATAATTGGTGTTGTTTCCTTTTCAATGTAGAATTTTCATTACATTTTACTATTAATTTAGTGAGTTCAGAATTTTGTGTTAGATTTACATGATTCTCCCTCTACCAATCTTTGATTGTCTAAACTTGAGTTTTGATGTGCACATAAGAACCAGTTGAGTCCTTCAACTTGACATTACCTGAAAGAAAAACCCAATTTTGTTGGTTCTCTTCTATTGAAGTTCCAATAGCTAGTGTTTGAAGAGTTGGTGAGATTCTGAACTTCAAAACAAATGTCAGAACAGGTGAGGAAATGGTAAAATTTATATGCTTACTGGTTGCATCAATTCTTAGCATCAATATTGCACGGATACTTCTATTTGGTAGTATTTGTTAGCTGTGTTATTTCGCATTATATGCCAGTGACACGCGAATTCTCCGTGTCCATAGATCGTGTGGCATGGTATCGGTGACGATTTATCGTGCATGTGGAGGTAGTACTGTTAAAATATATTTTGTATGAGTTGTATATTCTGTTTCCCAATTTATAGGGAATAGATTTAACCAAATCTCTCTTCTTTAATCTTCTCAATCGATTGTACCCCTTCTCGAAGAAACATTGTATATATATATAAGTGTACGGTAGAAGAATAAAATATGAATAAGAAAAATATTATCTTCCCCCAAATATGATTTCAATATTTCAATATGGTATCAGATCCTAACATATCCTAGGCTACGTGAAAAAGAGGAAGAAGAAGAGGCGTTGTCTTCCCACGGATCCCCGAAGTCGTCTGACTTCCAAAATACCCGAACCTGATCAATCCAATCCCGTCGACGACCCCGACCACCTGTTGAAGCTGCTGCCGTCTTCGTCCGAAAGTTCCAAATCCCACCAACTGGTATCAATTTCATAAGTCATTTGTGAATCAATTATATGTTGTTTCTATTCCTAACAGTGTGCAGGAAGCCTTAGCCGATCCAAGGTGGAAAGCAGCTATGAATGAGGAGATGAAGTCCTTGAAGAAGAATGAGATTTGGGAGGTAGTCGAATTGCCAGCAGGAAAGAAGCCGGTAGGATGCAGATAGATTTATACCGTGAAGTATAAGTCTGATTGTTCAATAGAGCGATACAAATCAAAGCTGGTTGCCAAAGGATCCACTCAAACTTATGGAATTGATTATGATGAAATATTTACACCTGTGGCAAAGTTCAACACTGTTCGAGTTTTATTGTCACTTTCTGCAAACATTGACTATTCGTTGGAGCAATTTGATGTGAAGAATGTTTTTTTACATGGGGAATTAACAGAAGAGGTTTATATGGATCTACTATCAAGATCAAATAGACCTGTTCAACACAATAATAAAGTGTGTCGGTTGAAGAAAGTACTGTATGGTCTCAATCAATCACCAAGAGCTTGGTTTGGGAGATTTAAAAAATCAATGAGGACGTTTGGATATTGTCAGAGTAACTCAGATCATACCCTGTTTCTGAAAAGGAAAAAAAGGTAAGATTATTGCTCTCATTATATATGTGGATGATATATGATAGTAACTAGAAATGATCCTGAGGAGAGAAAGGCATTAAAAAACTACCTGTCACAAGAGTTCGAAATGAAGAATCTTGGCCCTTTGAGATATTTCCTTGGTATCGAAGTTTCTCGCTCTATAAAGGGTATATTTCTGTCTCAAAGAAAGTATGCACTTGATTTGTTGAAGAAAACTGGAATGTCTACTTGTCAACGTATTGATACACCATTGGAAGAAGGATTGAAACTGTGGAATGACCCTGATCAAGTGCCGTGTGATAAGGAGAGATATCAGATATTGGTAGGACGACTAATTAATGTATCTTGACACGGCCATATTTGACCTATGTCTTAAGTGTGGTGAGTCAGTTTATGCATGCACCTCGTGAACAACACATACAGCTGATAAGAATCCTGAGATATATAAAGTCTGCTCCAGAAAAATGGGTCTTGTTCACAAAACATGGTCACTTGAATGTTGAGGTATATACTGATGCTGATTGGGCAGGATCTGTTGATAATATGCGTTCCACTTTAGGATACTTCACCTTTGTTGGAGAGAATCTGGTTACATAGAATAGCAAAAAGCAAAATGTTGTTGTACGCTCTAGTACAGAGGCTGAGTATCGAGGAGTAGCACTGAGTATAACTGAAGTTTTATAGCTTAAAGTTTTGTTACAAGATTTATGTTGTAGTCCAAATGAGCATATTAGGTGTATTGTGATAGTCAAGTGGCATGTAACATTGCAGCCAATCCAGTCCAGCGTGATAGAACGAAGCATGTAGAGGTGGATATGTTCTTCATCAAGGAGAAATTAGATGACCAAGTTATTGAGATATCTAAGGTGAAATTAGAAGACCAACTTACAGATATTTTCACCAAGACAGTTTCGAATCAGCTCTTCTTGAAATTTGTGGACAAGTTGGGCATGTTCAATATCTATGCACCAACTTGAGGGGGAGTGTTAAAATATATTTTGTATGAGTTGTATATTCTGTTTCCCAATTTATAGGGAACATATTTTCTGAAATTTCTCTCTTCCTTAATCTTCTCAATCGATTGTACCCCTTCTCCAAGAAACAATGTATATATATATAGGTAGATAGTAGAAGAATAAAATATGAATATGAAAAATATTATTTTTTCCCAAATCTGATTTCAATATTTCAATAAGTACAAGGTCAGCTAATACCCTTTCTTTGATCTTTGTGCAACTTAATTAGCACATCAAACTAGTTATGGGCTATTATAACCCGAGACTCTATTTTTCAGAGGGGGACGACAGGACCGGTGATACATTTAGAGCATCTGTAGTCGTGTCCATTTTGCCAAATTTTAAAAAATTTGGCAAAAAATAAAATGCTGCAGTCGTTGGCCAAATACCCAAAATGTGGGGTTTGAATGAATATTAGTCGGCTATATTTGGCAGACGAAATGGTAATTGCCAAAATATAGCAAACGAAAGAGGATTTACCGTCTATTTGATCAGACGAAAAATTATCTTTCGTCACTTAATTTTTTCTTTATTTTTCCCCATCGGACAGTAAATAAAACACTGCCGCAAAAATTCCGGATTTCTCGAACGAGGGATTATTCTTTGACTTTTTATAAAAAATTAAAAAACAAACAGACGGGAGATGAAACCTCGTCCGTTCCATTTAAAAATAAAAATAAAATCAGAAATGTTATGGGACAGGAGATGAAGCCCCGTACCATACATTTCTACTTAAAAAATTTCTATACAACCAGCATTCTAAGTAAATCTATGGGTTAAACTTAGGTTTAAAGGATAATTAATTATAAATTAAGTTATAATTAGGATTAATTTAACAGTTAATTATGATTTAAGGTTTATTATTATTTTTTTAAATACGACGGATGGGAAATGATAATCCGTTCGTTTGAATTTTTTTTATTTTTACATGGGACGAAAAATAATCTTTCGCCTGAGATTTTAAAAAGTTCAAAAACCCAATTTTTGACATTCGACGACTGCAGCACAAAGTCATTTTTTTCATTTCTATTTGCCATCCAAAATTTGGGTCTCAACGACTACACGACGACTACACAGATGCTCGTATAGAACAGGGTATTATCCCTTTAGCCCAGTCACTTCATTATGGTTTAAACTTCCTACATGCATTCGTATACGTGGAACTACATGTTGCATAGAAAGCAAATACACTTCAATTATTCGTTTAATTTGTTTTCCCGCTGCTTTCCTATAAAATTTGTAACAATCTGAACAAGTATTGTTGAAGGCATATGACCGAAAAGTGTACTTCTAAACTTAATAATGTAGATAGTGACGATGAAATCAACCAAGCCTCCTTCCTACAAATTTCACTTTTAGAATCCCTCAAAAGTTTTGTAGGATACCTTGGTATCTTGCATAATATTGTACTCTTGAATATTTTAGGTGAAGACTGATCTGTTTAACAGATTAAAGTACCACTCTTGATTGCTTGCAGTTGCAGCTTTTTATTTAATTATTTGTAAAATGCAGTTGCAGATTTTGATCCTTGATTTATCTTACTGTCCCTCTTGCTCAAACTGATAAATCTTTGACCATCAATATCATACCTAACAGAGGCAATGACAACATTTGTAATTATCTATATATATATATCAATATCTATTTAGTTAACCAGCTATTTCGTACACACTATGTTTATTTTTTGCAAGACCAAAACAACACACTCAATCATCCTCACACACAACAACATTTTTATCTCATAATAAATACTCTCTAACTATGTTTCATTTTTTGCAAGATCAAAACAACACACTCAATCATCCTCACACACAATGACGCTTTTATCTCATTATAAGAGATTGGTGCAAATAGAAGACTGAACTTATTTTTTACAAGTAAAAAAGTATACCTCCAGGAGCACTTCCATTCATATCAAATAAAAACAAATACAACAACAACAACAACAAAACACTTTTCCCAACTAGTTGGGGTCAGCTACATGAATCATAGTTTTCCATTTTTCTCAGTTTAGCGCAATATCTTATGTAGGGTCACAAGCTATCATATCTTTTCTTATCGTTTTCACCAAAGTTAGTTTAGGTCTTCCTCTACCCTTAACTCTAATCTCAATACTTATCAAATTACTCTTTCTAACGGGGGCACTACTAGGTCTACGTGTGATATATTCAAACCACCTGAGCTGATTCTCTTTTAACTTATCTTGGATTGGAGATATCTTTAGCATGTCTTGCATATACTTGTTTCTAATTCTATCCTTCCTTATTTTACCACACAATCATTTTAGCATCCTCGTCTCCGCTACACTTATTTTTAGGACATGTTGTTTCTTTGTTGTCCAACACTCTGCTCCATACATCATTGCTGGTCTAACAGCCATCCTATAAATTTTTCCTTCAACTTCAAAGGTATACGTTTGTCACACAAAACAGCACTGACACTTTCTCCACTTAATCCACCTTACTTGGATCCTATGTATAACATCTTCATAAATCTTCCCATCTCTTTGTATAATCGAGTCTAAATATCGGAAACGATCTCTCTTAGCTATCTCTTGTTAAATAATCTACCAGAACTAGTAGTGCTAATAACGGAAGTACACCACAAGCAATAGAAACTACCAAGACTTAGATGAACCAAGAACAAGCCATCACAATATATGCAAGATTTCATAAGAACACAATTAACATGCAGAGATAATCAATACTTCTTATTCTCCAAGAAATACAGATCATAAAAGAGATTACAACTCTCAATCTCACCCCCTCACCTTTGAAACACTCGACACAATTCCCTCTTGAAGTTGAACAATGATAACGGTTCATCAATTCTCTCTAATCAGTTGTACAAACCATAGACTCTACAGCCATATATATAGCCCCAAAGTAAACCGTAAAAGATAAACACAAATCCAGCTTATTGGGCCTTAAACTCTTCATCCCAAATAACACATAGGGCCGCTGTCAGTCGACCTCACCCCCAGGTCGATCGACTGCAACGTGTAGAGGCCACACCCGAGACATGACCAGTCGACTGCACGATCGACCGTCCCCCTCTCTATAGAACCCTGTACACTCGAAGAACCTCTTACAGTCAAGGTCGGTCGACCACACCCCCGGTCGGTCGACCGCAACTCTCCAGACTGCACATCTTCTACTTGATGTTGTTGTCTTTTGCTGTCTTCGTCTTCTCCTCTTCTTCTCCAACTTCAAGTACTCAGTGCCTACGTGTATTTGATGCCACAATCCTAACAATATCCCACTTGGACTAAATACACAACGTTTCAAAGTTATTGTAATCTTTATCTTGCATTATCTCTGTCAATATCCCACTTTTATGGAAGATCCAAGTACTTCCCACTCTCATGAAGAGCACCTCCGCCACTCCACCACATAGAGTGCACCAACCACCCCTCATCGCCTCATGAAGGATGTGCTCCACTAATCGCATAGAGCACGAATACCAGAGAAACAATCTCCCATGTCAAATTCCGTGTTACAAGACTTCCCAACTCGCAAAATCTTCATCAACACCGGACATGATTCAAAGCCTTTCAATGCACCCTCTACACTAGAAGTCTTCGTAGACGACACCTTCACAAAATTCGCAGAGTGTTCAACCCCTGCAGTTTTTTTTTTGATTACTTTCATCGATATCACCCAGCATATCGATACCAGTGCTTTTTACCTCACAAGTGCGACTTGAAGCTTCGACTGCCATTTCATAAAGTACCATCACCTCAGCAATGTCTTGCCTTCTAGGATCACTTTCATGGCCAACAACTCCCACTAAATTAGTAACCCCCCTCCACAACTGAAAGAAATCGATTGCACCTTACACAACCTACTACTCGATTCTGGCTGAAAGTCAATTACAGGAGAAACGCCCTTCACGTCTCTAAGAAAATACAACATTCCCCCAAGCTTCTCTTTTTCAATCACCTTTGAACATGTAGCAATACGCCACTCTCCACTATCAACTGTAATAGACAACCCCTTTTTTTTTAACCTTCCAATCGAGATAAGATTTTCTTTCAGGTCTGGAATAGGACTTGTCTCCTGTAAGATAACACACTGATCATCATTGGCTTTCATGCGAACAGTACCAACCCCACGTATAGGACATCAGTGACTATTTCCCATGAACACATCTCTAAAAGAACCATACTCGTAGTCATCAAACACCTCTCTCCTCGGAGTGCAATGAAAAGAAGCCCCCGAATCAATACACCAATCTTGAGTACCCAACTCTTCCCGGGCTGATAAGCATAATGTTGATTCTTGATTTTGATGATTACAACACAATGCAAAATGTGTCTGTGCTATGCTGTATATAATTGCAGGTTGTATCCAAAGTCATGATATATGATACACAAAGGCCTTAAAGCTAATTGATTAAGCAAGTCACAATATTATAAAGCTGAACAAATGATCAAGCACAGCTCCAGATAAAGACAAAGGCTAAAAGCTTCACTCATGATTCAAGACTCAAGTCAAGACCAAAGCTTCTATGTTATTTATTTGTGTGCCTTGTAAACAATGTAATTCCTTCTTTAATTGAGTCTTAGAATGATGTACAGTCTTGTCACATACACATACACTCACATATAACTTTTTATAACTGTGTGTTTACAAATCCAAAGGTCGAAATAGCTTGAACTAGATCAACTGTTGAGTACCAGTCGACTGCTCTTTAGAACCAGTCGACTGAGTCTGTACAAAACTGCTTGATCTTATTCAAACTCTGATCAGTCGACTCATAGAGGCAACCCAGTCGACTGTTCAAGTGATTTCGACAGTTTTCTGATTTCAAAAGCTGGTTTTCTAATTTAAAACTTTTATCCATTATTTATTCGTTGATTAAACGATTATGAGTAACTTCTTTTAACGGTCAGGAATTCTATTCTATAAATATAGCCTAAGAATCACCTTTTAAAAGTTCCAAGCATGTTTTTGAGAAAAATCTAAGTATTGTGCATTCAAGAGAAAAACTTTCAAAACTCACTTAAGTCTTGGTTCTCTGTCTTCAGTCCAGCATAACATTGAATTCGTTTTGGACTGAATTTAGAAGTTAACCATTTAGCCACGTACAATATCACAATCACAACAAGGCTATAGGTTGATTGTAAATAATTTTATTGTTTTTTTCTTTTTCCTCTCGGTTGGAGAGTAGGACTCTAGGGTGTAGAGTCAGGTTTGTCACTCTTTGTGGAAGAGTGGGTTGCTTTCTCTGGTTGAGAGAAAGGACTACGGGTTGGACAAGCTTGTTGTCTAAACGCCGTAGGGTATTCTTGTAATCTTTTTCAAGAATAGTGAAAAATCTCAAGTGGGTTGCTTGGGGACTGGATGTAGGTCGGGAGGACCGAATCAGGATATATCGTGTGCACTCTGTGGTTGTATCTCTCTATTTTCATTTCAATTCTCTCAGTTTATATTTTTACTGTGAAACTTGTCTGGACAGTCGACTGTGTACTCCTATAAGTCGACTGGTCAGACTCGTACTACTTTGAATAATTTGTGTGACAAGTCGACTGTCTCATCTCTAAGTCGATTTCTCAGACTTCTTTAAAATACTTTTCTTTTGTCGCTTCAGTCGACTGGTTTATCCCTTCAAGTCGACTGAACAGAAGAAATTCTCAATTTTGCTTTTTAAATTGTTATAAAACACTATTCACCCCCCCTAGTGTTTCTTGCCTTGCCTACAGGATCCAACACATAACTCTTCAACAAGCCCCACTTGAGCTTCCTTTGGGGTATCTCTCTTCGGTTTCTCCTGCTTCATCTTCATATAAGACTTACAACTGCGCATCATGTGACCCTTCTCGTGAAAATACTAGCACTCAGGCCCATGCCCCCCATTGCTATCATCAGACCCACTCTCAGATGAACTACTCAGATCCTTTCTTCTTCGTCTACTCTTAGATATCCCATGTTTCCTCTCAACAGACATTGCAAAATCTCTTGAAAATGATGATAGATATCCCTCGTTTCTCATCCTTCTCAGCTCCTCGTTTAGAATGCTACTCACCACATCCTGTAGACTCGTCTAATCTGTTATAGTGCCTATAATAGTCTGTTCCACCGTACCATAACTATCAGGTAAAATAGATAGAAGTAACAATGACTGACCCTTCTCTGAAAACTTCTAACCTGTAGCTTTCATCTCGTTATAATCCATACAGTAATTGTTAACATGCTTTGTTATTGAACCCCCTTCTTTCAACTTCATTTAACCAATAACTTCAGATGAAGAATTTGATTAGATGCCGATGGTTTCTCATACTTATCCGTGAGAATCTCTATAGTCTTCTTTGTGGTCTTTGCCTTCGAGATATGAAATAGTTCCTTCCCACTTGCCCCAACTAAATCTTTCCTAGCGCCTTCTGATCTAAACGATTCCAATCCGCCAAGATCTTCGCATCCTTGTGTCCACCTTCCGTCTTCTCATCAAATAACAGACTATCAAGATCTTTCTGACGAAGATACGCTATTATCTGAATCTTTCACATCGCGAAGTCACTCCCATCGAACCTCTCGATCTTCGACTTGCTATCGGCCATCTCGAACCTAGTGCTTTGATACCACTTGTTGAAGAATCTACCACAACTCGTTGTGCTAATAGCAGAAGTACACCACAAGTAATAGAAACCACAAGACTTAGATGAACCAAGAACAAGCCACCCCAATATATCAATATATGCAAGATCTCAAAAGAATACAATCAACATGTAGAGATAACCAATTCTTCTTATTCTCCAATAAATACAAAGATTACAAAAGAAATTACAACTCTCAATCTCTCTCCATCACCTTTGAAATACACGACACAATCCCCTCTTGAATTTGAACAATGATAAAGGCTCACCAGTTCTCTCTATCAGTTATACAAACCCTAGAGTCTGCAGCTATATATATAACCCTCAAGTAAACCCTAAAAGATAATCACAAATCCAGCTTATTGGGCATTAAACTCGTCAGCCCAAATAACACACAGTGCCGTTGTAACCCCTGTGTTTCATTTTCTGTATTTTTGGATGTATTTTTCTTTTTGGGTATTTATTCATCTTGTATCTCTTTTTGGACCGTGTATTGGATCTTCATTCTCTATATATTCATTTATTTAATTTGTCGTCTTCTTATTTAAGTTTCTTGATTCTGTTGTCTCCTATTCTTTCGTCTCTGGTTGTTCGAGCTATTATTTTGAGCCCTATTCTATTTCATGTCCTATTTTATTTAGTCATTTTGTTCCCATTTTATTCTATTTGGATCCTTATTTCTTCTACCTAATTATATCAATCCATTTTAAAACCCTATTGGATCCACTACCCGTTAACCAACCCTATAAGCCATCACCCACATTCACCAAAACCCTAACTAACCTATATAATACCCCTATATATATTCTACCTTGTACTGTACACCCTACCCATTTCAGAACCCTAACCGCCTATACCCATCGTCCCCGACCTCTTACTCTCCCGCTCATCTCCTTGCCTTCCCCCTTGCACTCCTGAACCCATCCCCCATCCCTGTCTCTCTCCCCCCGACCTCCCGTTGCTTCACCTTAACGCCGCCCAGCCCCCCTGTGCGCTGTCACCACCCCGTCTCCCCTTTCCTGCCTTCCCGAAACCACAACAATGCCAGGCAGTGATGCAGTAGACCTTCCCCGGTGCTCCCTCCTTTTTGTCGCGATGCCATGCCGACAGCCACCCCCTGCCTAGCCCTGCCTCCTCCCAAGTGATGCCAGTAGCCAGTGCGCCTCACTATGCATTGTGCTCCTCCTCCCGATGCCAGCCAGCAAGCCCCTCGGCCTCTTACCGTCACCCTTGGCCACCGTCATTTTCTCATCCAGTCCCAACTCCCTCTCTTTTGTGTGCGTGTGTTGATCGTGAGTTTCATTCGCTCGTAGTCATTCTTTGCCCGGGAATCCATTCCCATTATTCTTGTTCTTGTACCATTTCTGTCGTCGGCTATAAGGCAAGTAACTTGTATTCTTTTTGTTGTGTAATACAAGTACTAAATACTGCCTGTAGTGTAGTTGTGTTCTAGAGACAACTCTTGTGAAAAACCTTTGTTGATATTATCTCTATGTGTTGATTGCCCGTAGTTGTCACGTTACACACATGACATGAAATAACTTAGGGATACTCACTTCTTGATGTATACATGTATGTTGTTCGTTTGATATCGTATACTTGATTGTGTTAGTCATAGTATAACTTGTTGTAGATTTGCTAAATACCCTATACCATGTTGCTTGGACATCTAGTACACCATATTTCACGTTTGTTACGATTTGGATGAGTTTCATATGATCTATGTTGATTTTATGCATAAAGAAGATTTCAGTTTTTATTGTTATCTCGTTTTGTTCAGTATCTTAGACCCTATTAAGGTCAGTATATGAAAATTGTTTTTGAATATGAATTACAGAGAATTCTGTTTACTTTCCAGATTTTCTAACAGATCTCAGTTTCGTTTTATGAGTTGCAAGTTATGGCTATTTTACTACAGATGTGTAGAAAAATTCCAGATCCAATTTTATATAAATTATGTATGGTTACTTATTTTTTTACTGATGTTAAAGATAATATTTTGATCCAATATGTTGCTGAATACAACTAGACTTGATTGGGATTAACCCTTAATTTTTGTGTATTTAATTGATGACTTTTATATACTATTCTATGCTTGCAAACAACTACTTTACTTGCAGAATTTTCACGCTGTTCAGTAAATAACCTTAATTTCAACCTGATTCTATTTGTTGTTTATAAAAACTTTGTGAATATGAAATGTAGCATACTGTATCTATTTTATCACCTTTTTGATGGATATGGAATTTGATTTACATTTTATAATCCATTGCTGTTTTAGTACTGCAGTGTTTATGATTTCAGATTTACAAACTTTCTGTATCTTGCTGTTTTCTGATTTTACTTGACTATTCTATTTATATTGGAAAATTATGAAACTTTATTTTCTGATACTAAACATAATAGGAAATACCCCAGATTTTTCTTGGATTTAATCAGTAAGTTTTGATGCCATTTTCCTATTTATAAGTATAAACTTCTGATTTCTGGCTAAACACGTTTTCTGGATACAATTCTGTTTTGAGTTATGCTTTTTGAACTAACACATGACTTATATATCTATTTTGGATTCTGCTAAGAATCTATTTTCCAGATTTTCTAACGAATCCAGATTTGCACATTTGTAGCAATGGAAATTCCAGATTTTGTGTAGTACTGTCTTGCTGTCCTGAACTAGAATTTTCGTTATTCTACCATTTTATGTGTTGTCTATCACCTGTACATATTTATCTTTCAATATGAACCTGTTACTTGTTTATGCCATGTTATTATTGTCCTGTTTGTGACACGTACATGTCTGTTTGATAATAATAATAAATCACCAAGCGGGGGTTAAGGGAAAGATCTAGTAGTGGAAAATATAGAAATGTGTACTTGGAAGGGGGCCCGTGTTTCCCACCTGATTATCTATTATCTGTTACATGTGATATGTACCTGACATGTGATCCTGATTATCTGTTATCTGATTGTTGACTGCATACTTTCTTATGAGAGGGTGTACTCAGAAGGGGGCCCGTGTTTCCCACCTGTTACCCAACTACATACTTCCTTATGAGAGGATGTACTTGGAGGGGACGTAGTCCTACCTGATGCATGATTACCTGTTACATGATACTTGTACCTGTACCTGTACCTGTTTACCTGATACCTGAGTACACGGCCCTATAGACTCCACTACGAAATCTGAACGTAACTTGTTTGAATGTAGCAACCATGTGGTAAAAACCTGGGACACATGAAGTGATACCTAGATAGCAATAATACAAGACTTGATACAATATAACATGACACATATTAGAAGCTTACCTGTACATGCTACCTGTTTACCTGTTGCATGACACTTGACACCTGATACATGTTACCTGTACATGTTAGTATATCATGTTACTTGATTGTGTTTCCTGATTCATGTTAGTTATCCTGTTTTGTTGACATGCCTATTCCATGCTATATTGTTTCTGCTGTTACTCTATATTTGTTTATCTTTTCCCATGTACTTGTGCCTGCACTACAAGCAGCCCGTAACTTGCATTGAAAGACATTTTATTTTCTTTTCCTCTTCCTGTAATTTTCTAAATTGCAGATCATGGAGATTAGATGCCCGATGGAGTAGGTGATCTGAGATTTAGATGCTGGAGTTTTTGCTATTATTATTTCATGTTTCTTATCTGAATAATTGTATTCGTTACTTGGAGTATTTTGTATTGGGCAGTATGACCTAGGATTATTGACTTAATCAGATCTAGTTTATTTGAAATTTATTAAGTTTTGTTTCAAGTAAATTCCTGTTGGTATATTGATTCGCTTATGCATCGTGGTTGACTTCTCTTGTTTCCTACTCTGATATTCCTGTGAAATGTTGTAAAGATCCTGACAGTTTATGGATGATGAAAATCATTCGCTGGGCTTAGTCACGTATCCATATTCCGTATTCTCTTTCTGGGAAGCGGGGCGTGACAGCTGCTGTCGACCGCACTCCAGGTCGGGCGACCGCAACGTGTAAAACCCACACCCGAGACATGACCGTCTCCTTCTCTGTTGAACCCTGTACACTCGAAGAACCTCCTACAGTCAAGGTTGGTCGACCGCACCCCCGGTCGGTCGACCGCAACTCTCCAAACAGCACATCTTCTACTTACTGCTGTTGTCTCTTGTTGTCTTCGTCTTCTCCTGTTCTTCTCCAACTTCAAGAACTCAGTGTCTACGTGTATTTGATGCTACAATCCTAACATCTCTTGACTATCAAGCTTCACTACTTCCTCAGTTATGTTCTGAATATCACTAAAATTACACTCCATATACTTTGTTTTAGTTCTACTTATCCTAAAACCTCTAGCTTTCAAAGTTTCTTTCCATAATTCTAATTTGGTATTGACTTCTGCCATAGTCTCATCCACTAAGATGACGTCATCTGCAAAATGCATACACCAAGGTACCTTATTTTGTATTAATTGCGTTAATTCATCCATAACCATTGTAAAGAGGTAAGGGATTAAAGCCGAACCTTGATGTAAACCTACTGTAATAGGAAAATAACTGATCTCTCCTGTGGTTGTTCTAATTTTGGTCGTTGCCCCTTCATACATATCCTTAATTACCTCAACATACCAAATAGTTACTCTTTTATTATTTAACACTCACCATACTATGTCTCTAGGGACTTTATCATATACTTTTTCTAGATCTATAAAAACCATATGTAGGTCTTTCTAATTCCCATATATTTTTTCATAAGTCTCCTCAGTACATAAATTGTTTCCATTGTTGACCTCCCAGGCATAAATCCAAACTGATTCTCAGACACTGTAGTTTCTAGTCTCAGTCTATATTCGATCACTCTCTCCTAATTTTTTATCGTATGACTCATTAATTTAATCCCTCGGTAATTGCAACAACTTTGTATATCTCCATTATTTTTATATATAGGTACTAAAATACACTATCTCCATTCATCGGACATCTTCTTAGTCTTTAAAATTTTATTAAATAATTTTGTTAGTCAATCCACTCCTACATCCCGAAGACACTTCCAAACTTCAATGAGTATATCATCCGGTCCTAAAGCTTATCCTATTTTCATTATTCCTAGATCATTTCGTACATCCAAGGTCCTAATTCTATGGAAAAACATATGCTCTCGACTATCCCTCGAGTCTTCTATATTTAAGTTGCCCACAACATTTTCATTTAATAACTTCTAAAAAGAATTTCTTAATCTTTCCTTAATTTTCTAACCTTTTACTAAGACTCTGGAATCCTCGCTCTTAATACACTTTATTGTATCCAGATCTTTTATGTTGACTCTTAGTTTGGTCTGCACAAAAAGTGTCTATAAATATTAATAAGTTTAAATTAATTTGTTCAGATTTTCAAGGTTAAATAATATCAATAAAAGATTCAAAAGAGATTCAAGAATAAGCAAAGAAGGATTGCAAAATCAAGCAAAAGAAGAAGTTATTCAAAAAGGAGCACATGTTGATTAGTGCCCAAGAAAGCTTGCAAGACCAGTTCTTGTTATTACATATATGTGAGATTTAATATGTGTTTAATTGATTGTGAATTGATTAGTATATGGTAAGAATATAAAGTGGATTCGTCATGAACAGCACGATTGCGGTCGACCGCACCACAGTCGACTGCACATTATAGAAATATAATGAAACATTCGACCATTCATCTTTCGACTTTTCGTTTAAAGATGAACGGTCGACTGTCCCTTAATTGTGGTCGACCATAACTTGCGCTGTTCACTTTTTTGGAATGTATCGTTTCTATTTTTGATAGATACACTTTTCCATCTATATATTTGGACGAACCCACTGTGTATTCCTCACCTATTACTTTGAGAAAAATCTTCTGAACTAATCAATTCAACAATTAATCCGAGTGTGTGTGATAATTATTTGTTTTCTTCAGTCAGGATCATTAAAGATCTTAAGTTTTCCTTTTCTTCCACTTCGGTGAGATTGACGGGACTTGTGTTAGAAGTCCTGTGGGTGTAATAGGTCTCTCGGCCTGAATTCGAGAATCACTGTACAAGGGTTTGAGTATAGTGGAATGCTTGTGGGGGAGAATTGCTACAAGTAGGTGGTGTGGACGTAGACCTGGGGGTCGAACCACGTTATATCGCTGCGTCACCTGTACTTGCTGTGTTTGCATTTCTTATCTATTCTCATTTGCTTTGCAACTGTATTTTAATTTTTCTTTAATTTTTTAATTCCACACAATCACCCTATTCACCCCCCTAAGGTGATTTACAGTGGTATCAGAGCAAGGTGCTTATCAAAAGCTTAAAAGCTTAAGCAAAAGGTCCAATGGCCGAAATTCCTCATCCCAAAAACTTGTACTCATCTGAGTCATTCGTCTCCAATGGGACAAGTCTTACACGCTCACAATATTTTGATGGAAAATGCTATGATTTTTGGAAAGTTCGTATGTCTCATTTCTTACAGATACTTGAAGAAGAAGTATGGAATGTGTGCATAAACAAAACAGATATTCCAGTCAGCGATGGAAAGACGACCTTTTCAAAAGCAGAGCTGGCACTAAAAACTGCAAATTCCAAAGCTATGACGGCTCTCTATGCAGGGTTGAACAATAAGGAATTAATGCGATGCAGGTGAAATTGTAAGACAACATACAAAATTTGGAATAACATGCTGAAACAACATGAGGGAACTGCTTCTGAGGTAAAAGCTAAAGTAAATTTATGTTTTTATAAGTTTGCTGTTTTTCGCATGTTGCCAGGAGAAAACGTAGATCAAATGCTTGCCCGTTGCGATATCATTGCACACGAGCTTGAGAGCTTAGGTAAGGGGTTGGATGATGACCGAAAGGTCGGAAAGCTCATAAGCTGTCTCACACCTGAATGGGATGTAAAGCTACTGTAATGAGGGAAACCCTTAAGGAAAAGGGATTCGATTACTACACATTCCAAAGAAAGCTGAAGACATACGAGATGGAGATGAAAGGAACTAAAAGATACAGACAGAACATCTGGATTCAACAAAAAAATGAAGAGAAGACCATCGCCCTAAACGCAGAGAAATCCCGACCATCAAATCAGAATCAGACCGCGAGGAGTCAGACGAATATATCACCTTATTGATTAAGCAATTTTGTAAATACATTAAACATAAAAATATGGCAGGTACCATGGAGAAAAAGATAAAGATGACGTATGCTACAAATGCAAGAAGTCTGGACACATTCTGACAAATTGTCCTGTCTCACAAGACAGAAATATGGACTACTACCACTTAAATCCAGGGCTGAAAAAGAAGGCGTTGAAGGCAACATGGCTAGACTCAGATTCAACTGAAATGAGCAATATCACAACAATGTTGGCTTCATGGCTCTTGGGAATAGTGATGTGCAATCACCATCTCAAGAAGAGGTAATCGAAGAACCCACTTATGATGAGTTAGTATACATGTGTAATGGACTAAAAGATTATGCTAAGAAATTAAGTCGTGAATTGAGACAATACAAACAAATTTCAAATGAATCTCATGACTCTTGCATTGCTAAAAATCAAAAATTAAAAATTAAAAATTCTTTAATCATGATAAAGTTTGAGTCATTTAGAAAAGATCATGATGTATTGCTAGAGGAAAATGAATTTTTAAAACAACAAATTCAAGAATCCTTAGCAACACATGATGAAAACTTAAAAGAAATTCATGAGAAATCTGTTTATATTGCTAAGCTCACTGATGATTTAAAAGAATGTAAAAGAAAATATGATGAGGTAGTGGAAGCTTGTAACGAAGCTCTTGAGCAAAATAGAATACTTGATTCTACACTAGACACTCTTTGTTGGAACATAAAAGATGATGAGATGACTAGGAAAAGACTTTGTAAAAGAGTAATTGAGCTCGAAAAAATTATTGAAAAATATGAAGGGCCCAGTTACCTTATTAAAAAAATTCAAGATCTTATCATGATAATCGAGGGCTTGGTTACGAAGAGCCAATACACCATCAAAAATCTAAATCATCATGTCCTACACACTTGCACAGTCATCAACATAATCACAAACCAACTCAAAACTATACAAGTGTGCATGATCCGAGGCATAATCGTATCACATGTCACCACTATTGTAGACTATGGCATATTTCTTATAGCTGTTCATTAAAAAGGAATACTAATTTTGTCTGGGTAAGAAAGAATGTAAATGCAGGTTCAAAAACCACTTGGACACCTACAAAATTCCATGTAGGTGGTTCGACGCCCTCAACTTAGAAGATCGCAAGCACCTTGATAGAAGATGCTCGATAGTCACAACAGTTATACTAGCAAAACCTGCATCTCTATCAAGGAAAAAAGGGAAGGACCTTGGCCTTTTCGAAAAGTATAGCAACGGGTAAAATCTACACTTGCTTAAATTTATATTAAGATTACTTATCTCCAAAATAAAATGTCTAGAGCATCTATTATTTATCTAAGAAATACATGAAATGTGTGAACGCCACAACATATAAATATGTCATAACCTGATCTAAAAGTGCTATGTTAATTTGAGGGAAAAAAACTTTGCAAGAACCAAAGTCAGTTGCATGTTCGGTCGACCGACCGGTCGACTGTGCTATACATAGACACTTGATCTGTCGAAAATGGACCAGTCGACCGCACGTTCGACCGTCCACCTTTTTACCAAAATTCACTCAATCAAAACTTTTCCTTTCATGTGGTGCGGTCGACCGTATCTGTGAATCGGTCGACCGACTCGCTCGGCTGCTTTGATTTTTTTTCTTTCTATGACAGTTGGTATAAATACCCCTTCACCCCCTTCTCTCAAACCTCACAATAAACCCTAGCCCCCATACACAAACACATCAAATAAACTTCGTATCCCTTACTATTTTCTTCAAATTTCTCGAGTGCTTTCTCCTTCTTTGACTCTTGACTTCCTCCTCACAAATCGAAGGGTAAGAAAGTTATTGCTTCTAAATCTGTCACTAGAGAGGGCATTATATTTCAAAATTCTAATTGTGCTGATCTTTATTTCTCTGGTCTTTGTAATGCTCCGGTTGTTGCCAGTCAGGAGATAAACTTAGCATCCTTAGGTGGACAATTTTCTGTTATGGTTAGGATTCTTAGAGATTTTGGGTGGGAGAATTACCTTAATACACTTCTCACCCACTCCGAATCCCTAACCCAACAATTCTATGCTAATCTTGAAGGATTTCAAGATAACGATCTCACTCTCTTTTCTATCATTCTTGGAAAAAGAGCCAAAGTTACTCCCGAATATCTCCGAAGGAGATAAGAATTTCCCGAAGGAGAATTTGATGCATATCATCTAGATTTCAAAACCCTCAATTATAAACTTGGCCATCACAAAGACACCATCAAATCCATGATTGTTCAATCTGAATTATCTCATCTTTCTCGTCCAGCTCCGACAAACTTTACTGACTCAGCCCGTGTCTTAAACAAAATTTTCAAAGCAAATATTTGGCCTAAGAAGAATGACAAGTCTGAAATTCTGGTCGACCAATCGTTCATCATCTTCCTTATTCTTGGTAAATATAAATTTGATCTTGCCACTTTTATCATTCGCACGATGAATTATGCGAATACTAGAAATCGTGGCATTCCTTATAGCTCTCTCATATACAATCTTGCCATTGACTCCCGTATTGATGTTGGGAACTTTCTTCTGAAAAAAATCCTATGCCCATCCTCCCTCAACAAATGGGCAATGATGTACCATTTACTCAGCGGGCGCATCGTCGCAAAGCTCAACAACAAGAGCACCAAGCTGAAGAGCCCCCATAATCCTCGTACTCCTCTCGTCGCAAGAACACCACCTCCTCTTCTTCATCTTCATTCGTGACTCATGAGCAGTTTTTTTCTTATCAAATGCAAGTATATGATTACTATGTAAACACGATTGAATACTTGCAAGGTAAAGAAGATTGGAAAATTCTTCCTCCTCCTAATGATGGGGAAAATGATGATGAAGAAAATGACGATAATGACGATGTAGATGATGGTTAAGATGATGAGGAATAGATTTTTTTGTAATCGATAAATGTAATATGTCCTGAAAATCTAATGTATGCTTCCTGATCATCTGTAATCACTATTAATATGCTATGTAGGAATCACTTCTATCATGCTTGCTAATCACTTACATATCTGGTTGTTCATTCTGTATTAGTATTTCGGTCGATCGTGCGATCGACCGGTATGTAGGAACCAGTTATTAAGGTTCAGTATCTTCGGTTAGCCGGTTTGCTCTCGGATTGGTTCCCTGTTTTTTGACCTAAATTGGCTTTTGGTCGATCGTTCAGTCGATCGGTTCTTCTGCTGGTTGTTCAAATCTTTTGTCTTTGTTGAAAGAGAAATCTATTTACAGTGCTCTATGATTTTGGTTTGTTGAAATTTATTCTTCTTCATTTTTTGACTTTGCCACGCGTCTGTATTGGGAAAATTTCAAATCTATGATACCATGAAGAGCTTTTACTGTATATCAAAGAGTCTCGCGATCAACGGTATCATGTAAGTAGATTTTCCCTACCTTTTCAAAAGTATTATATTCTCCAATTTACTCTCATGTATGTTATGTTTTGTTTATTGTTTCTCTTACAATGGATTTAGGGGGAGTCTGCTATATCAATATGCTATTCTTTTGCCCCCTCTTTGTGTGTTCCAAAAAGGAGGAGAAACTTTCTATGAATGTTTTTAATTGAAAGTTACTGAAAATAAGAAAATAACTACAATCTTTAAAAATCTCTATTGAATGTTTTAGTATTCGTATCTCTTATAAAAATCTGTGTTACAGGAAGTGTTAAATTAAGGGGGAGTATTCATTTGTTTGAGTATTTAATCTTTACATACAAATCCCTCTTACATGTTCTTTATCTATGAAAATCTGTGTTACAGAAAATGTTGGAGTGCTTATATGCTTTATTATTTATATTCTTTATTTTCAACATTCAAAGGCATGTTTTGTTCACACCAAAAGGGAGAGATTGTTGACTCTTAGTTTGGTGTGCACAAAACATGTCTATAAATACTAATAAGTTTAAATTAAGTTGTTCAGATTTTTAGGATTAAATAATATCAATAAAAGATTCATAAGAGATTCAAGAATAGGAAAAGAAGGAAAGTAATAAAGAAGGATTGCAAAATCAAGCAAAAGAAGAAGTTATTCAAAAAGGAGCACATGTTGATTAGTGCCCAAGAAAGCTTGCAAGACCAATTATTGTTATTCCATATATGTGAGATTTAATATGTATTTAATTGATTGTGAATTGATTAGTATATGGTAAGAATATAAAGTGAATTCTTCATGAACAACATGATTGCGGTCAACCGTACTTCAGTGTCGGTCGACCGCACCACAGTCGACTGCACATTATAGCAATATAATGAAACAGTCGACCATTCATCTTTCAAATTATCGTTTAAAGATGAACGGTTGACTGTCCCTTAATTGCGGTCGACCGTAACTTGCGCTGTTCACTTTTTTGGAATATATCGTTTCTATTTTTGATAGATACACTTCTCCGTCTATATATTTGGATGAACTCACTGTGTATTCTTCACCTAGTACTTTGAGAAAAATCTTCTGAACTAATCAATTCGACAATCAATTCGAGTGTGTGTGATAATTATTTGTTTTCTTTAGTCAGGATCATTAAAGATCTTGAGTTTTTATTTTCTTCCACTTCGGTAAGATTGACAGGACTTGTGTTAGAAGTCTTGTGGGTGTAATAGGTCTCTCGACCTGAATCCGAGAATCATTGTACAAGGGTTTGAGTATAGTGGAACATTTGTGGTGGAGAATTGCTACAAGTAGGTGGTGTGGACGTAGACCTGGGGCTCGAACCACGTTATATCGTTGCGTCACATGTGCTTGCTTTGTTTGCATTTCTTATCTCTTCTCATTTAATTTGCAACTCTATTTTAATTTTTCTTTAATTTTTTAATTCCGCACAATCACCCTATTCACCCCCCCAAGGTGATTTACATTTTATTTTTCTATCAATTTGTTTAGCAAGTTTATAAATGTTATTTTCTCCTTCTTTTGTTCCTAATTTTGTGTATAAATCATCATAACCTTTTTTCTTTTGCATTTCTTACCGTTTTTAAATTTTTTTTTTCTAACGGTCTTATATTTTTCCAAATTCTCTTCATTTTTACTCTTTTGCCATATTTTGAAGGTTGAACTTTTTTATCTCACAATATTTTGAACTTCTTCTTACCACCACTATGTTTCTTTATTTAGCAACCCTTTATCCTTAGATTCTTTAAGTACCTCCTTTGAAATTTCTCTTATGTACATAGTCATTTTAGTCCACATTATATTTGTCTCCTCTAAAAACTTTTAGTTTTTTTACCTTCAAGTTCCACCACCTAACTCTTAGTTTCTAGTCTCTTTCTTGCACGTATGTGTTTCCCAATTTTAACATCCAATACCATTAATCTATGTTGTGAAGTTAAACACCATCTCGGTATAACTTTACAATCTTTACATGTCAAGTGATCAATATTTTTAGTGATGAAAATCAATCTGACTTCTATTTGTCCCACTTTTAAATGTCATCAAATGTTCATCTATCTTCCTAAAATAAGTATTTGCTAGTATAAGATCATATGAAGCCGCAAAATCTAATAGAGTCTCTCCACCATCGTTCTTATTTCCAAATACATGTCCTCCATGCACCCTCTCACATGTTATCTTTCCTACATGTCCATTGAAATCTCCTCCTATAACTAGTTTCTTACCTAAGGATGCTCCTTGAATTATTTCATCCATATCTTCCCAAAATTTATTTTTAGCTTGTGCATCTAATCCTACTTGGAGTGTATCGGCACTAATGATATTAGTTATGTTTCTCCCTAATTCAAGATTAATTTGTATTATTATATCCCCTTTCCTATTAACACCTACTACATCTTTTTTCGAATTTCTTATCTACTAAAATTCCTACTATATTCTATTTCTAATTTTACCAGTATAATATAATTTAAAACCATATATCTTTTTAGATTTCTCCCCTACCTACTTTGTTTCTTGTAAACAAACTATATTAATATTCCTTCTAATCATGGTATCTACTAGTTCTATGCATTTTTCTGTCAATGTTCATACATTTCAAGTCTCTAACCTAAGCCTATTTTCCTGGACTAGCTTCTTTATCAGCACCCGTCCAGAGTGGTGTAGGAACCCTTGCCCATTTTTCACCGCACTTGGACGCCAATGCGACGCCCCTTGCACATTTTTCGAAGCACCCGGAAGCAGGCACAACGCATCGTTTTCAGGGAATGCCTAGCATTTGTGCTTATATTATTATGATCCTTGATCATAGGATTTGACAAAGTTTTACACTGGCTGTCAACTGCCTAACGTAATACTCCTCCTTATCTATTTTTTTTTGGGACTGGTAAAAGGTAGGGTTATCCTACCTCACAGAAAATATATATATTGATAAGTAGAGTTTTAAAAACAGTTACAAAAACTTAAGGAGGAGATTGGAGACTAGTGAGCTCTGTGTGTGTCTGGGCTTGAGATGGCATACCGTTGAGTCGTAGAGAGGGCATTGGACTTCTGTGATACTTCTTAACTAGCCTCAAGGGTATGATCTCATCCCTCGTACACACAACACAATAGCCCTTAATACAAAAAAACCAAATCCTCCTAAGAGCGACAGAACAAAGGCAAGCTTAATAAGTATAGTAACGAGGACTGACAGTGTCTCAAAAAGAGAGCAAAATAATCTACTAGCAGAGACGCAGAGTCCTTGATCATTCTTGGGTGTTTCCTGCACTGTGGGTTGAGCAGTTGCCTCCCGGCCACATGAGATCGCTATCTCCAGTACCCATAAGCTCTTGGAGTATCTTGGCCTTCTTCTTGGAATCCTCCTTATCTAGTTTGTGGCCGGAATCTTGACTTGAGATAGACAATGACGAAGTTATCAATTAAAAACAAATGATTTCTTTTAATTATGATGCTACATTGGTTGTTAAAAAGTTAGAGAAGCAACACTTCACAGTCATAATTTCATCAACTTATTTTCTTGCAAATTGCAATCATTGTATTGTTTGATCAGCCTTATCCATCAAGAGTACTATTTGGATTCAAGTTACTTTTCTCAGTAGCATATGATTGATGGAGATCCTTAATGAAATTCAACTTATTAACAGATATATTTGATTATCTACCAAAATTTATAATAGATAAATTCGATTATCTATCAAATTTTAGATGTTTACAGTTCATTCCAACCTGAGCAGTGCTTTATAAAGTATCTTTTTTGAAATTGCAAGAGACGTCTCATATTAGAATCTTTGATATCTTAGGAGATAATACCCCTGTAGATTTGGCTTGTATATAAGATGGACAGAAACCAAAATGCAGAAGAGATGCAGGGATCTCAAACTCCTAATATTTTGAGATGAAATTTCCAGAATCTTTTTGTTGGGGCGGCTAAGAGTTATGGTCTAGAAGCCATTCGTCCACTATACCATTAGGTAGTACGAGAGGTGAAATCTGCTGTTTTTTCAAAGTTAGCATCCTGCTTTATCCGAATAAGAAACGGTCCAACATAGTTCTTCCTAGTTGATCTTCCTTGTGTTCCGTTTAATACCCAACCTGAGATACAAACAAGTAATCGAATCAAAGAAACACAAATAAGCAAAGAGAACAACACACAAATACACGAAATTTTTATCGATGTTCACAAAATGCAATGATTATTACCCATGCAGAGTCACTCCTGTGATTTCCACTAGGAAATATAAAGAGATATAAGTTTACAATCACTCAAGATCTCACCGCCAAGGTGTAGAGTTTATGTTCAGTCTCCTCTCTCAAGAACTGTTGCTCAATCTATCAATAGATTATAGAACAATGTTGGAATAACCCTAATAATCTACACCATACATATATATAAGATTACACAAAATTAGATCTCAACTAAAGACAGAATCTTCAGTTCTGCGTTGTTGCAGTCGGCTGCAAAGGAGGGCAGTCGACCATTGTGAGTCTGAGCAAGTCAAAGACTAAACTCGGTTGACTACCCATCTTGGTAGTCGACTGCTCTCTCTTAGTAGAGAGCAGCAGACCTATGACAGTCGACTGCTTCCTGTTGCTACTTGCTATTGTGCATATTTGCTACTGCAACTTGTTGCCACTTCGCTTCTCCTTCTCCAAACCCTTGTGTTTGTGTATTGGATCCACATAATCACAACAACCTCCCACTTGGAGACATATACACGAATTCTCTAACATGTTCTTCATTTCTTTCTTGGCATATTCAAGGCATATGCTTCTATGTGTTTCTCATCAATCAACTTGAAGACAATCCGATAGTGGAATAGCAAAACCGATGGTTCTTGCTATCCAGTACCTTTTGTGAGCAAGCTAGATTCTTTGTGTCAAGAATCTTTGATAGCTTCAACCACTTCTTTTCAACTGTCATCCTAATAAAGTAATATCACATCTAAATGTCGAGTCATAGCATGGAACACCGAGTTCTTTACCAAGAGTACTGCACTCTGACTGTCATAACATAGATCCCATATGGGTTGCTTTTTACAAAACTGACCCATGGATTCCGATATCTATATCATGTCCTTCGAACACTCTGTAAGCTATATATTCTGAGTCTGTCGTTGATCTTGCTACAACCTTCTATAACTGAGAAGCCCAACTTACAGATGTACTTACAACAGTGAACACATCATGTAGTACTCCTATAACATTGATCACCACAAAAGTCCGCAACATAACCATATATCCGCAATGAATCACCCCCAAAATAGAGAGAATGATCTGAAGTACATGCAAGATATCTAAGAATTCATTTCATTGCATTCCAATGCCCTTTACATGGATTCTTCATATATCAACTACAACTCACACTTCATGTCCAATATCTGGCATTGTAGGCACTATCACATACATAAGATTATGAGGCGTAAGGAACTGCAGTCACTTCCTCCATTGCTACCTCCGATGTACGACACAAGTTCATGGATAACTTGGAATGTGCACCCAAGGGACAAGTAACTGACCTCGCACCATCCATATTGAATATCGCTTCAACAATTTCTTCACATAGTCTGCTTGTGACAACCAAAACTTATTACTCTGCTTGTCTCTATTAATTTTTATTCCAAGAATTTGCTTTGCATCCCCTAAATCTTTCATAAAAAACTAACAAGCTAGCAATTTTTTACATCATTAATTTTCTTCATATATGAACTAGCCAATAGCATATCATCCACATATAAAGCTAAAATTACTGTATCATTGTTTTCATACCTACGCATATAGACACAATGATCCGATTCTCATATTTTGAATCTATGTCCTGCATGATACAGTCAAATTTCAAGTACCATTGTCGTGGTGTCTGTTCGAGCCCATATAGACTCTTATTCAATTGATAAACCACGTCTTACTTTTATTTGTCTTCAAAACCTGTGGGTTGCTTCATGTACAACTCTTATTCTACATCACCATGGAGAAAATATGTTTTGACATCCAACTGCTCTAAATACAATTTTTTGATTACCAGTAACTGAGAAAAACCCTAATCGAAGCCATATTCACAACTGGATTAAAGATTTCACTGCAGTCAACACATTCTTTCTGACAAAATCTTTTGACAACAAGTCTCGCCTTGTACCTTTTGCTACCATTTGCTTCATCCTCAATTTTGGAAATCCACTTGTTCATAAGAGCATGTTTTCCTGCATGTAACTTGGTCAACTCCCAAGTTTGGTTATGTATTAAGGAGTTTATCTTATCTTTCATAGTTGACTCCCAATGAATTCGAGCCATATCTTTTAAATAATCGTCATGAGTCTCAGGCTCACCTAAATCTGTATACAGGACATGCTTGTAAACTATGCTGACTGATGGATCAAATATCTTTGTTGGCATTCTTTCATATCAACATTCTCAAAGCAGGTACAGATTCACCTGCTGGTTCAGGATCCCCGAATGGCTTTAGCTCTACTCGTTCATCTTGGACATCCTACTCAATCCCAATAGGCTCGTCATGAGTCTCGTGTGCTGCCAATAGTATATGTACTTGTTGCTGCACTGTAAGGAGCCCAACACAAGGACCGTCTTCAGAATATGAATATGAATATGAATATGAATATGAATCTGAACCTGTTGCATCGCCATGATCTGTGTGTCTATTTTTGTACAAGAACTCTTCATTGAGAACTAGATTCATGCTGTGAATGGCCTTGTTATCAACATAGTCCTAAAGTCTGTAACCATACTCCTTGCTGCCGTAGCTAATGAAGACACACTTTCTGCATTTTGAATCTAGTTTCTTTCTTTCTTCTCTGTCAATTAGTGAATAGAAAATACAACCATCAACTTTTAAATGCGAATAATTAACATGCTTACCTGACAATAGTTCTTGCAATATGCCTCCATTAAGGTCATTATACAGGGAACGGTTGATCAAGTATGTTGTTGTATTCACTGTAGCTGCCCAAAGATGGACAGGAAGTCCCGCATGAAGTCTCATGCATCCCACTCTCTCGAGTATCATGTGGTTCATTCATTCTGCCACTTCATTTTCTTGTGCAATTCTAGGAGTGTCTTGATTCATTGGATACACACCTGTGCCGAAAAATGACTAAACTCTTTACTCGTGCACTCACCACCATTGTATGATTTTATTGCTTTCACTTTGCATCTCATCTCATTCTCAACTCGGGTCCTCCAAGCTCTGATTGTCTCAAACACCTTGGACTTCTCTCAAATTGCATAAATCCAAACTTTTCTAGTAGCATCATCGAAAAATGTGACGAAGTATCTCTTACCACCGTAAGTAAATTTCTGAGCTGGACCCCACACATCTGTATGTACTAACTCTAGTTTTTTAAGCTTCTTCTCATGCCAAACTCATCTGAAAACTAATTGCTTTTTGTTTTCCTATTACACAATTCTCGCAGAAATACATCTTAACTTTATTCAACATTGGCAAAAGATCTCTAGAATAAAACTACTTGACACATTTCTCACTAAGATGCCCCAACCTTGACATGCCATAAGATTGAACGAGAATTACATGTTGATGTCGTGGCAATAATTTTATCTGAATCACCTCCTCTGAGTTAGTACAATACGCTAAACATTTTCCTTTTGCCACTAACCTAGCAACTGTAGTAATCTTCCACTCTCCATGTCCAAATGTTGTCTTAAGCCTCTCAGTATCCAATTTGTTAGTCGAGATCAAGTTTTTACGCAAACATGAAACATGTCTTGCTTCATGCAAGACAAGTTGCCCACCATTGTGAGCTTTTACTGTAATTTTCCAACAAATGAGCATCTTTGCCAATTCCCAACTGTGGCGAACCAAAATCGCATGTCATATAGTTTTCAAAAGCATCCCTCATGTGTGTACAATAAAAAAAAGTACTTGAATCTATAAACCAATCACCTTGCATCATATCAACACCAATAGATAAACATAAATTATCTAGAATATTTTTTTAAAATGTCTTTTTTTCAAAATTATTTCCAAAAGGAGGACACTTGCCAAACTTATTCCGCTCTAGGACTAAACAACTACACTCGCCAATCCCAACGGCGAGCTTAATTATTTCGTGCTCGCCATTGGACATGGAGAGTGTATTTTTATTTTATTTTTGGTGTGAGAAACTCGTCATTCCCAATGACGAGTTTTGTTCAAAATTTTCAAATAAGACTCACCAAGGGGCTTTATCTGAGACTCGCTAATGGGAACGACGATTGTACAATTTTGGAAATTTCACATAGAGTGAAACTCTTTGTTGTACTTGGTGAATTTTCGGAAAAAACCACATAGAAGACCTCATTGTTGGGAACGGCGAGGAGAAACATACTAAACTCGCTGTTGGGAATAGAGATTGTACATTTTTTGATTCACAAAGAGTGATTCTCTCTATTGGACTTGGAGATTTTTTTTAAAAAAAAAACTCAATAGTAAAGCTCACTTTTGGAAACAACGGGTTTGGTACAAATTCTAATAAAAAAATTACACTCTCCATATCGCATAGGCGAGCACAAAATAACTAAGCTCGCCGTTGGAAACGGCGGGTGTAGTTGTTGAGTTCCCAAGCATAATAAGTTTGGCAAGTGTCCTCTTTTTGTAAATAGTTTCGAAAAAAGGCATAATTTAAAAAATAATTTAATTATCTAAGGGAATTTTGTTGCTTACCACATTGGTTTCTGGTGAGTCACCTTGCTTCTTCTTGTACTCTTCACATTGGTCTCTCCTCTGTCTCGGGTTATGACAGTTCAAACACTCGCCTTTGCGATTTCTCACTCTAGATTTTGACCTCCCTTTGTTAGTGTTGTTGTGCGGAATACGAATGGACCACCAATCAAAGAGAGAAATAGAGAAGAAAACCAGAAAACAAACAAACTCAAGGACACAAAGATTTAATGTGGTTCGGCGAAACAAGTGCCTACATCCACGGGGCGGTTGGGGTTTCTTCTTCAAATAATCACCAATGGGTGAAACAAACCCTTACAGAGATGATGGCTGCAAAATCCGAATTAGAGGTCTCTTCTTTACAAAACCCTAACGGGTGTATTTATAGGAAAACTACTGGGCCTTTCGAAATGGGCCTTTTCTAGTTCACAAACCCGTCTCCAGTCGACTGGTCTTCTTACCAGTCGACTGGTCTTTAGTTCTGGACAGTCGACTGAGACACATCTCCAGTCGACTGCTGCTGCTGTATCCTTAGCCTTTGAAACTTCTCTCTGGACAGTCGACTGGTTCCCATAGTCAGTCGACTGATGTGCTGCAGATACGATGGATATAAACAAATTGAACCAGAATCGAGCCATTATCCTACAATCTCCACCTTTGCGAGATCTTCCAAGTATCCAACAATCTCTGCCTTGGCGAGATCTTCCAAGTAGCCCAAGCAATCTCCAAAAATACTCCAAAACAAATGCTCATCATCAATTGTAACAAAACAAACTCCACCTTAGTATGATATCACATACTAATCAAACAAATAGCAAAGCACCATTCCAACTGCCCATGCCAAATCATCAAGCATGCAAAATATTAGCCAGGTTCATGCAATGCTTGAACTTGGCTGCCCCAACAATTTTGGTCAACATATCAGCAGGATTATCAGCTGTCCCAATCTTCACCAGAAGAATATGACCATCCTTTATCAAATCACGCACAAAGTGATAACGGACATCAATATGTTTGGTCCTCGAATGATGAACTTGGTTCTTCGCTAAATGAATAGCACTCTGACTGTCACAGTGTACCTCCACCTTCTCCCGATGAATTCCCAAGCTCTTCAAAAGTCCATGAATCCAAATAGCTTCCTTCATGGCCTCAGCAACTGCCATGTATTCAGCCTAAGTAGTAGACAACGCTACAGTGGACTGCAAATTGGACCTCCAACTTATAGGTGCTCTAGCCATAGTAAACAAATAGCCTGTAGTAGACCGCCTCTTATCTAGATCACCTGCATAGTCAGAATCAACATAACCCACCAATAACCTGCTAATATTGTCATCCCTTTCAAACTTCAAACCCACATCTGTGGTGCCACTTATGTACCTCAAAATCTATTTAGCTGCTTGCCAATGCTCTCTGCCTGGATCATGCATATATCGACTAACCATACTCACCGCCTGAGAGATGTCTGGTCGAGTACAAACCATGGCATACATCAAACTGCCAACCACACTAGTGTAAGGTACATTAGCCATATACTGTCTCTCTTCATCTGTACTTGGAGACTGAGAAGCACTAATTCTGAAATGAGTGGCTAAGGGTGTACTGACTGGTTTAGTTTTCTCATCTATACCAAACCGTTTCAGCACCTTCAAAAGATATTGCTTCTGTGTCAAACTAACTATGCCCTTTGCTCTGTCTCTAGCTATCTCCATCCAAGTATTTTCTTGGCTTCACCAAGATCCTTCATCTCGAATTCAGAACTCAGCTGATTCTTCAAATTTTGAATCTCCTTAGCATTTTTAGAGGCAATCAACATGTCATCCACATATAAGATATATGAAAGAGCTATCCTGCAATTTTCTGAAATAGACACAATGATCATACTCACTTCTGGAATATCCCTGCACTTTCATAAACTGATCAAACCTCAAATACCACTGCCTTGGAGATTGCTTCAACCCATAGAGAGACTTTTTCAACCTGCAAACACAATTTTCCTTCCCAGCAATCTTAAACCCATCTGGCTGCAACATATAAATTTTTTCATCTAGGTCCCCATGTAAGAATGCAGTCTTCACATCCATCTGTGTCAATTCAAGATCAAACTGTGCTACCAAAGCTAACAAAATCCGAATAGAAGGATGCTTCACAACCGGAGAGAATACTTCATTATAGTCAATTCCTTCCTTTTGAGCATACACCTTTGCAACTAGTCTAGCCTTGAACCGAACACTGCCTTTTGGACCTTCTTTCTTCGTATACACCCACTTGCAACCGATAGCTTTCTTCCCCTTTGGCAATTGCACTAGATCCCAAGTCTTGTTCTTATGAAGAGAGTTCATCTCTTCATCCATAGCAACTTTCCAATCTGCATTTTCAGAACTTCTAGTAGCTTCTTTGAAGTTGGAGGGAACTTCATCATCAACAATGGGAAGGGCAAATGCAACTGTTTCTGTAAAGCGAGATGGTCGTTTGATATCTCTTCTTTGTCTTCTTGTTGCAATTGATTCTTCCTGCTGGGGAGGGTCTTGGATAGGAACTTCTTCCTCATCCTCAGTATCAACCACATCATCTTCATTTTGGACAGGAGTAGGATTTTCAACTGAAAGCTTTTCTAACTCCACCTGTTGGAGAACTCTCGCACCAGTCGACTGAGAGCACCTACCAGTCGACTGTCCCGAGCTAATCTTCTGCTTCTCTTGATCAGGATCACCAGTCGACTGCACATGAGGACCAGTCGACTGTCCCGAGCTGATCATGCTAGTCTCATCAAAGGTGACATCCCTGCTGATTACTAACTTTTTCTGTTCTGGACACCACAACCTGTAACCTTTGACACCAGTACTAAAACCAACAAATATAGCCTTTTTGGCTCTTGCATCAAGTTTAGTTTCAGTTACATGAAAATAAGCAGGACAACCAAATATATGCAATAAACTATAATCAGATGCAGGTTTACCACTCCATACCTCAATAGGTGTTTTGCCTTCAAGTGCTGCTGATGGTAAACGGTTGACAATGTGGCTTGCATATATAACAGCTTCTGCCCAAAATGTCTTCTTCAATCCAGACTGCGCTAGCATACATCTCACCTTCTCAAGTAAGGTTCTGTTCATCCTTTCTGCAAACCCATTTTGCTGTGGAGTCTTCCTAACTGTGAAGTGCCTCTGGATCCCTTCATCTTCACACAATTTCAGAAACGGATCGTTCTTGTATTCCCCTCCATTATCTGATCTCAGAACCTTAATCTTCCTTCCAGTCTGGTTTTCAACCTTCTTCTTCCAACTTGTGAACAATGTCAAAACTTCATCTTTGTGTTTCATGGTATATACCCAAACTCGTCTGGAGTAGTCATCAACAAATGTAACAAACCAGTGTCTACCACTCATAGAAGGTGTCTGAGTAGGGCCCCAAACATCTGTGTGCACATAATCGAGGATACCCTTTGTCTGATGTACAGCTGTACCAAATTTCACCCTAGTTTGCTTACCCAAAACACAATGTTCACAAAATTCCAACTTGCACCCTTTAGCATCTTTAAGCAACCCTTGCTTCACAAGCCCCTGCAAGGCCTTTTCTCCTGCATGCCCGAGTCGCATATGCCACAACCTAGTAGAGTCGGGAACAACCTGTTTAGGCCTTTCAGTTACACTGGCAGCCTGACCCAAATATGTTTTTCCTGCAAGAAAAACAAGTTCCTTTTCCTTTGCCCTTTCATCACCACGAGTGATCCGCTAGTCACCTTCAGAATACCACCTTCACTAGCAAATTTCAATCCACTGGCCTCCAAAACACCAAGTGAAATCAAATTCTTTTTCAAATCTGGAACATACCATACATCTGAAAGCTCCCTAATAAGACCATCGTGCATTAGCAATTCAATCTTTCCGATTCCTACCTTCTTACAAGGTGCATCATTTCCCATCAAAACTACCCCACCATCCATATACTCTAAGGAAGTAAACCACTCCTTTTTCCAAGACATATGATAGGAGGCTGTTGTATCAAGAAACCATACTTCTTGATAAAGTGAGGGACTAGTAGCAAGTGCATAAGAAAAATCATCGTCACTATCTACATTATCAACAATCACATTTGCAGTCGAATTTTCCTTATTTCGTAGCTTAGGACAATCCTTTTTCCAATGCCCCCTTTCATGACAGAAAGCACATTCATCTCTGGCTGGTATCTTTCTGTCCTTTGAAACTCCTCTCGATTTGGAACGAGATTTATTTCCTTTATTCCCAGATTTGGTCTCAGATCTGGTCTCAGTTCTGCCCCTTACAATCAATGCCTCAGAAGTTTCTCTATCAACCATTTTATCCCTTCTCCTAGTTTCATTATTCAACAGAGCATTTGCAACATCTTCATATTTAACAGTGTCTTTTCCATATATTAAAGTTGTTGCTAAATGATCATAACTTTCAGGTAATGAATTCAACAGAATTAGGGCTTTGTCTTCATCTTTAATTTGCTCATCCAAATTTAACAAATCAGCCAATAATTTATTAAATGATTCAACATGAGCGTTCATAGACATACCTTCAGTATAGGTGAAGCGAAAAAGTCTCTTATTCAAATACAGCCGATTCTCCAAACTTTTTCTCATGTACTTGTCTTCGAGTTTCTTCCACAACACCGCAGCAATGGTATCCCTCATCAAATCATACTTCTGAGCCTTCGCGATAAAGAGCCGAATAGTCCCACACGCAACTCGATTCAACTTCTTCCAATCTACATCGGACATATTCTTTGGTTTTTCAGTCTCCAAAGCAACATCTTGTTCTTGTTGAACCAAAACATCCAACACCTCACACTGCCACATCCCAAAATTGTTTGTTCCATCAAATTTTTCAACTTCAAATTTTGCGTTGTGAATCGTTGTTCTGGACGAACTCGATCCCACAACATCCTTGGTTGCATCCGCATCACTCGCCATCTCCCTCTAGGTCGAACCGAAAGCTCTGATACCACTTGTTGTGCGGAATACGAATGGACCACCAATCAAAGAGAGAAATAGCGAAGAAAACCAGAAAACAAACAAACACAAGGACACAAAGATTTAATGTGGTTCGGCAAAACAAGTGCCTACATCCACGGGGCGGTTGGGGTTTCTTCTTCAAATAATCACCAATGGGTGAAACAAACTCTTACAGAGATGACGGCTGCAAAATCCGAAATAGAGGTCTCTCTTTTACAAAACCCTAACTGGTGTATTTATAGGGAAACTACTGGGCTTTTCGAAATGGGCCTTTTCTAGTTCACAAACCCGTCTCCAGTCGACTGGTCTTCTTACCAGTCGACTGGTCTTTAGTTCTGGACAGTCGACTGAGACACATCTCCAGTCGACTGCTACTGCTGTATCCTTAGCCTTTGAAACTTCTCTCTGGACAGTCGACTGGTTCCCATAGTCAGTCGACTGATGTGCTGCAGATACGATGGATATAAACAAATTGAACCAGAATCGAGCCATTATCCTACAAGTGCTTCTCTCACGGTTGTCAACTGACAGTGCGGAGTTGCTAGAAGATGACGATGGCTATCAAATTCTTTCCTTCTTGCATCCTTATTCATGATGCTACTCACAACATCCATCAGAGTAGTTGAATCAATCACAGTACTTGTGATAATGTTCTACCGGACCGTAATTGTCAAGGATACTAGATAGTAGTAATAATGTCCGTGCTCTTTCCACAAACTTCAACCATGACGATTCCAATAGATTGTATACCATGCAAAAATTATTCACATGCTCCGCTACTGAACCCCTCTTTGACAACTTCATGTTGACTACTTCTTCAAATGAAGAATCAGATTCGATGAGTACAGTTTCTCATAAATATTCGTGAGAATCTTCATTGCCTCCTTTGTGGTCTTTGGTTTCTCAATATGGAATAGACTTTTTTTGTACTTAGCGACAACTGAATTTGTCCAAGTGCCTTCTGATCCAAGTGGTTCCAAACCATCAATGCAACCGGATTTACCTCCGCTCCTTCTAGCTTTGTGCCAAACAATGGATCATTTATATCTTTATATATGTCAGATATATGCTATCATCTACATCTTCCACATTGAGAACTCTGTTCCCTCGAACCTTTTGACTTTCCCATCGTCTGTCATTTCAAATCAACCTGGTGCTCTGATACTACAATTTCAATACCCAACCTCGAGATGTAAACATGTAATTGAATCAAAGAAACAAAAATAAGTAATGCCGACAACACACAAACACATGCGATTTTTTATCGAGTTTCACCCAATGTAATGGCTACTTTTCCGCGCAGGAACACTCATGTCGTATACCAAATCTTCACTTTTCTGCCATTTCGGTTGACTGCAAAGGAGGGTAGTCGGCCGCTTTGAGTCTGAGCAAGTCAGAGAGCAAACTCGGTCGACTGCCCTTCTTAACAGTCGACTACTCTCTCTTTCTCTCTGTAGAGAGTAGCAAACGCATGACATTCGACTGCAAATCATTGCAGTTGACTGCTACTTGCTGTTGTGCATGTTTGTTGCTACTTCTTGCTGTTATTTTGCTTTTTCTTCTCCAAACCCTTATATTTGTGTATTGGATCCGCATAAGTCCAACACTCTATGTTGGGCGATCCCTTCACTTCACTTCTAGACTCTCAGTCTTTAGTGGTTCCAGGCCTTCGTAGTTAGGGCTGAAACATAGAATAAAAAACTCGTTAAGTGTCATATGAGTAATTGTTTCACTACTTTGATGACTGTTTAGATATTTGGATAACATAATTAGACGTATAAATTCTATGTATCCGTTTGTGCAGTCAGGAATACTTTTATATAAGAGTAGTAATTTACATGTGTGATGTACGTCTTAATAAATATATATTTTTTAAAGTAAAAATTTTGACGTGGTCTGACCTCGAACCTGAGACCTCTTTTGTATTAGTTATGTACGCACGATACACGTAAATTAGTATGTTTACAAACGACAACTCCAACTCTCCCATTATAATATTAGAGATTAGACATAACTACACATTCTTTTCTCAGTGGAGGAATAAATATGCTACCTGTAATTACATTTTTCTGTAGCCTCCTAAAGAAGATGACGAATTATCTAAAAGCATTATTCATTGTATCAATAATGAATCCCATGTCTACATCTGATATGATGGTCAGATATTATTCAAACTTTATAACTAAGATTATGTGTTCCTTAAAAATTATATTAACAAATATCTATATGTACTAGTTGTTGTGTGGAATACTAATGCGGAATACGAATCAAACACCAATCAAAGAGAGAAATAGCGAGAGAATAACAGAAAACAAACAAACACAAGGACACACAGATTTAATGTGGTTCGACAAAACACATGCCTACATCCACGGGGCGGTTGGGGTTTCTTCTTCAAATAATCACCAATGGGTGAAACAAACTCTTACAGAGATGACGGCTGCAAAATCCGAAATAGAGGTCTCTCTTTTACAAAACCCTAACTGGTGTATTTATAGGGAAACTACTGGGCCTTTCGAAATGGGCCTTTTCTAGTTCACAAACCCGTCTCCAGTCGACTGGTCTTCTTACCAGTCGACTGGTCTTTAGTTCTGGACAGTCGACTGAGACACATCTCCAGTCGACTGCTGCTGCTGTATCCTTAGCCTTTGAAACTTCTCTCTGGACAGTCGACTGGTTTCCATAGTCAGTCGACTGATGTGCTGCAGATACGATGGATATAAACAAAATTGAACCAGAATCGAGCCATTATCCTACAATCTCCACCTTGGCGAGATCTTCCAAGTATCCAACAATCTCTGCCTTGGCGAGATCTTCCAAGTAGCCCAAGCAATCTCCAAAAATACTCCAAAACAAATGCTCATCATCAATTGTAACAAAACAAACTCCACCTTAGTATGATATCACATACTAATCAAACAAATAGCGAAGCACCATTCCAACTGCCCATGCCAAATCATCAAGCATGCAAAATATTAGCCAGGTTCATGCAATGCTTGAACTTGGCTGCCCCAACAATTTTGGTCAACATATCAGCAGGATTATCAGCTGTCCCAATCTTCACCAGAAGAATATCACCATCCTTTATCAAATCACGCACAAAGTGATAACGGACATCAATATGTTTGGTCCTCGAATGATGAACTTGGTTCTTCGCTAAATGAATAGCACTCTGACTGTCACAGTGTACCTCCACCTTCTCCCGATGAATTCCCAAGCTCTTCAAAAGTCCATGAATCCAAATAGCTTCCTTCATGGCCTCAGCAACTGCCATGTATTCAGCCTCAGTAGTAGACAACGCTACAGTGGACTGCAAATTGGACCTCCAACTTATAGGTGCTCTAGCCATAGTAAACAAATAGCCTGTAGTAGACCGCCTCTTATCTAGATCACCTGCATAGTCAGAATCAACATAACCCACCAATAACCTGCTAATATTGTTATCCCTCTCAAATTTCAAACCCACATCTGTGGTGCCACTTATGTACCTCAAAATCCATTTAGCTGCTTGCCAATGCTCTCTGCCTGGAACATGCATATATCGACTAACCATACTCACCGCCTGAGAGATGTCTGGTCGAGTACAAACCATGGCATACATCAAACTGCCAACCACACTAGTGTAAGGTACATTAGCCATATACTGTCTCTCTTCATCTGTACTTGGAGACTGCGAAGACTAATTCTGAAATGAGTGGCTAAGGGTGTACTGACTGGTTTAGTTTTCTCATCTATACCAAACCGTTTCAGCACCTTCAAAAGATATTGCTTCTGTGTCAAACTCACTATGCCCTTTGCTCTGTCTCTAGCTATCTCTATCCCAAGTGTTTTCTTGGCTTCACCAAGATCCTTCATCTCGAATTCAGAACTCAGCTGATTTTTCAAATTTTGAATCTCCTTAGCATTTTTAGAGGCAATCAACATGTCATCCACATATAATAACAGATATATGAAAGAGCTATCCTGCAATTTTCTGAAATAGACACAATGATCATACTCACTTCTGGAATATCCCTGCACTTTCATAAACTGATCAAACATCAAATATCACTGCCTTGGAGATTGCTTCAACCTATAGAGAGACTTCTTCAACCTGCAAACATAATTTTCCTTCCCAGCAATCTTAAACCCATCTGGCTGCAACATATAAATTTCTTCATCCAGGTCCCCATGTAAGAATGCAGTCTTCACATCCATCTGTGTCAATTCAAGATCAAACTGTGCTACCAATGCCAACAAAATCCGAATAGAAGGATGCTTCACAACCGGAGAGAACACTTCATTATAGTCAATTCCTTCCTGTTGAGCATACCCCTTTGCAACTAGTCTAGCCTTGAACCGAACACTGCCTTTTGGACCTTCTTTCTTCGTATACACCCACTTGCAACCGATAGCTTTCTTCCCCTTTGGCAATTGCACTAGATCCCAAGTCTTGTTCTTATGAAGAGAGTTCATCTATTCATCCATAGCAACTTTCCAATCTGCATTTTCAGAACTTCTAGTAGCTTCTTTGAAGTTGGAGGGCACTTCATCATCAACAATGGGAAGAGCAAATGCAACTGTTTCTGTAAAGCGAGATGGTCGTTTGATATCTCTTCTTTGCCTTCTTGCTGCAATTGATTCTTCCTGCTGGGAAGGGTCTTGGATAGGAACTTCTTCCTCATCCTCAGTATCAACCACATCATCTTCATTTTGGACAGGAGTAGAATTTCCAACTGAACGCTTTTCTAACTCCACCTGTTGGAGAACTCTCGCACCAGTCGACTGAGAGCATCTACCAGTCGACTGTCCCGAGCTAATCTTCTGCTTCTCTTGATCAGGATCACCAGTCGACTGTATATGAGGACCAGTCGACTGTCCCGAGCTGATCATGCTAGTCTCATCAAAGGTGACATCCCTGCTGATTACTAACTTTTTCTGTTCTGGACACCACAACCTGTAACCTTTGACACCAGTACTAAAACCAACAAATATAGCCTTTTTGGCTCTTGCATCAAGTTTAGTTTCAGTTACATGAAAATAAGCAGGACAACCAAATATATGCAATAAACTATAATCAGATGCAGGTTTACCACTCCATACCTCAATAGGTGTTTTGCCTTCAAGTGCTGCTGATGGTAAACGGTTGACAATGTGGCTTGCATATATAACAGCTTCTGCCCAAAATGTCTTCTTCAATCCAGACTGCGCTAGCATACATCTCACCTTCTCAAGTAAGGTTCTGTTCATCCTTTCTGCAACCCCATTTTGCTGTGGAGTCTTCCTAACTGTGAAGTGCCTCTGGATCCCTTCATCTTCACACAATTTCAGAAACAGATCGTTCTTGTATTCCCCTCCATTATCTGATCTCAGAACCTTAATCTTCCTTCCAGTCTGGTTTTCAACTTTCTTCTTCCAACTTGTGAACAATGTCAAAACTTCATCTTTGTGTTTCATGGTATATACCCAAACTCGTCTGGAGTAGTCATCAACAAATGTAACAAACCAGTGTCTACCACTCATAGATGGTGTCTGAGTAGGGCCCCAAACATCTGTGTGCACATAATTGAGGATACCCTTTGTCTGATGTACAGCTGTACCAAATTTCACCCTAGTTTGCTTACCCAAAACACAATGTTCACAAAATTCCAACTTGCACCCTTTAGCATCTTTAAGCAACCCTTGCTTCACAAGCCCCTGCAAGGCCTTTTCTCCTGCATGCCCGAGTCGCATATGCCACAACCTAGTAGAGTCGGGAACAACCTGTTTAGGCCTTTCAGTTACACTGGCAGCCTGACCCAAATATGTTTTTCCCTACAAGAAAAACAAGTTCCTTTTCCTTTGCCCTTTCATCACCACGAGTGATTCGCTAGTCACCTTCAGAATGCCACCTTCACTAGCAAATTTCAATCCACTGGCCTCCAAAACACCAAGTGAAATTAAATTCTTTTTCAAATCTGGAACATACCATACATCTGAAAGCTCCCTAATAAGACCATCGTGCATTAGTAATTCAATCTTTCCGATTCCTACCTTCTTACAAGGTGCATCATTTCCCATCAAAACTACCCCACCATCCATATACTCTAAGGAAGTAAACCACTCCTTTTTCCAAGACATATGATAGGAGGCTGCTGTATCAAGAAACCATACTTCTTGATAAAGTGAGGGACTAGTAGCAAGTGCATAAGAAAAATCATCGTCACTATCTACATTATCAACAATCACATTTGCAGTCGAATTTTCCTTATTTCGTAGCTTAGGACAATCCTTTTTCCAATGCCCCCTTTCATGACAGAAAGCACATTCATCTCTGGCTGGTATCTTTCTGTCCTTTGAAACTCCTCTCGATTTGGAACGAGATTTATTTCCTTTATTCCCAGATTTGGTCTCAGATTTGGTCTCAGTTCTGCCCCTTACAATCAATGCCTCAGAAGTTTCTCTATCAACCATTTTATCTCTTCTCCTAGTTTCATTATTCAACAGAGCATTTGCAACATCTTCATATTTAACAGTGTCTTTTCCATATATTAAAGTTGTTGCTAAATGATCATAACTTTCAGGTAATGAATTCAACAGAATTAGGGCTTTGTCTTCATCTTTAATTTGCTCATCCAAATTTAACAAATCAGCCAATAATTTATTAAATGATTCAACATGAGCGTTCATAGACATACCTTCAGTATAGGTGAAGCGAAAAAGTCTCTTATTCAAATACAGCCGATTCTCCAAACTTTTCCTCATGTACTTGTCTTCGAGTTTCTTCCACAACACCGCAGCAATGGTATCCCTCATCAAATCATACTTCTGAGCCTTCGCGATAAAGAGCCGAATAGTCCCACACGCAACTCGATTCAACTTCTTCCAATCTACATCGGACATATTCTTTGGTTTTTCAGTCTCCAAAGCAACATCTTGTTCTTGTTGAACCAGAACATCCAACACCTCACACTGCCACATCCCAAAATTGTTTGTTCCATCAAATTTTTCAACTTCAAATTTTGCGTTGTGAATCGTTGTTCTGGACGAACTCGATCCCACAACATCCTTGGTTGCATCCGCATCACTCGCCATCTCCCTCTAGGTCGAACCGAAAGCTCTGATACCACTTGTTGTGCGGAATACTAATGCGGAATACGAATCAAACACCAATCAAAGAGAGAAATAGCGAGAGAATAACAGAAAACAAACAAACACAAGGACACACAGATTTAATGTGGTTCGGCAAAACACATGCCTACATCCACGGGGCGGTTGGGGTTTCTTCTTCAAATAATCACCAATGGGTGAAACAAACTCTTACAGAGATGACGGCTGCAAAATCCGAAATAGAGGTCTCTCTTTTACAAAACCCTAACTGGTGTATTTATAGGGAAACTACTGGGCTTTTCGAAATGGGCCTTTTCTAGTTCACAAACCCGTCTCCAGTCGACTGGTCTTCTTACCAGTCTACTGGTCTTTAGTTCTGGACAGTCGACTGAGACACATCTCCAGTCGACTGCTGCTGCTGTATCCTTAGCCTTTGAAACTTCTCTCTGGACAGTCGACTGGTTCCCATAGTCAGTCGAGTGATGTGCTGCAGATACGATGGATATAAACAAAATTGAACCAGAATCGAGCCATTATCCTACACTAGTAAACAGACTTGAAGGATCTTTCAGGCTTGCTCTGAGAGAAGCGGACAATGCCAGAATGACAGATTTTCTTGGTACAACATGAAGACGTTCTCCGGAAATCCATGATTGAGTCGTTAAGGCTGACTATAATATTTAATTAATATCTTTAGTTTTAGTGTTTGATGCATATAATTTATTTAGAAATCACTGACACTAGTTTACTACTGTTGAAACAATGGCAGAGATGGACGAGAAGATCAGAAGTTTAGAGCAAACAACTTTGCATTTGGAGAGGAGTTTCAAGAATTAACGATCCACTTTTATCAAATGGAACTACCCATCATCATTCATCTAAAATTTAAACACATCATGGTTCAAGGGCTTGAAATTTCAATACCAACCAATCATTTGAAAATTCTAAACAGATTACAAAGGTAGAGATTTGAGTACAGGCTAAAGAATCACATTGTTGCCTATGATTGACGCATATGTGCCAAATACCAGGAAAACATTCTCTAAAATTTACTCAAAAACATCCTCTAAAATCTAGTAAACTAATCCACAAAACAATGGATATTCCCTCTACAAAAAGAATTGGAGCTAAGGAAAAGTTAGTTTTTAACCCTTAAAAGCTTGCTCTTCCAATCAGGTTAGACGCCGTGAATACTGATGTACATTAATCTTTGTTTCTTCTTTCTTGTACTCTGAAGGGTTGCAGCGGAACTATACAAATACCACACCACACCCCTTGAAAGACTGTTATAACTGGTATTATCTTTCTTCATCGGTATCTTGACCTCTTGGAGGGGCAAGACATTCCTTGGGGTTGGCATAAAAATAATCCTCCACCTTCGGTTGACCTGGGATGACTTTCCTCACCGCAGGTTGACCCCAACGGTCCCTGTGGAATTTCCGAATGGTACTGGAAAATTGTTCCCAGGAGATTTTTCCCTTCTCATATAGATCTAAGCGCTCTACTAGTGCTCCCCTGTCCAAGATGATGCTCTTGCGAAAACCATTGTACCTAGAAGACAAAAAAAAAGATCTTTCATAGATATTGAGATCCTCGAGTTCTCCCATAAACATTGATAATGGATAGCATATTACTATGCGGAAAAAAGAACAAGCACATCATCGACAGTAATCCTATGTTATAGTGTTGTACCAAGAATCAAAAATAATTAAGTTCATATTAGAGTAAGCCATGTCCCCCGTAGTGACTAGTTTAACATTTGCCTGAAACGTAAGCAACACTTCAAGTCCATTTCCAGGACGAAGAGGCAAGTGAGAGTAGGCCGGAAACTTTGGGGGAGAGAGTGTGGCATGAAAGATAGATGGGATTGAGAGAGGGTAATTTAGGGTCAGAAAAGACTGGTTATTTAGCATCATAGCTTGCAATATACAAAGAGATGATTGTTGCCCTTGTATATAATTGTGTCTCCATATCCTCTTCTTTTAGGAAATATTCGAGTTCCATGTCCATGTCATTTCATATTTGACCCCTGTCTCCGTGTTCATCAAACGTAGGATATTCATTGAATGCAAAATAGTTCCTGAAGAAAAATATCTCCTTCACTAAATATTCTATGATTGTACTAGATTCAGAACGCTCAA
This sequence comes from Hemerocallis citrina, assembly GCA_017893485.1. Lineage (NCBI taxonomy): Eukaryota > Viridiplantae > Streptophyta > Magnoliopsida > Asparagales > Asphodelaceae > Hemerocallis > Hemerocallis citrina. The sequence goes on along the minus strand of CM030360.1, from coordinate 278,099,681 downwards.
GCAACTTTGCTTGCAAAAGATATGGTGGTAGTTAACTAAACAACAAATGTGCAAAATTAAACACTTCCAAGACTTGTTGCATGACAGCATATTCAGTAACGTCACAGTTGAACAAATGATACCTGCGATGTCCCTCTACAACCTTAACCATATTCCCATCATAAGTTGGTATGAAAACATCACTAGCACGAGCAATCATGTAGTCTAAAGCCGCCATTTGGTTAGAATGGTTTCGAAGAGGTTCCAACTCACTAGAACTCAGTAGCATCTCCTTGTAAACCTGGAAAATTAGTGGCTTAGATTAGACTAGTCCCTTCTTTACTTGTGACTTCTGAGTTGCATTCCCAAAAGACTTTTAAACATGACACTTATTATGCAGTTCTCAAAGAAGCCATCCTCCTTTCACCACCGTAGATCGCCCCTGCAGCAATGTATATCGTAGTATCCATATCAAAACCTAGGGCCTGTAGAACCAATGCAGTTTCCTCGGATGTAAGTGGACAGCGTCCTTCAAGCCTTCTCCTCCCAGAATATCTATATCCTTTTCTTTCCACCACGGAATATGTTCTCTAAATATATAAAATAAAATAACCATTAGTAATTCTGAAATCAAAATCAATAACTATATCAGTGGCGTATGTTATACCTCTTGTCTCTCAATTTATCATCTTCTTCTTGCGAGTATATATCCATGAGAGCACCCTGAAAAGGAGAGCATATCCATCTCATACCGAAGATGGAGCACAACAAAGTAGTTATTCACCGGACGGGTCGAAATCAACTTTCTTCCTAATGCCTCAATATGCGGAGCAAATCTCAGAGCCTCATAATTAACTCGGCACCGTAGCTTCTGGAATATCATTGTTTGCAAGGCGATTATCCGTTTTCTCAAAATGTACCACTTTGTGCTTTCTTACCAGACCTAAGATCTGCAACCGAAAAAGTACATTACTCGAAAAAGCAACAAAACACACATATACACACCGACAATAATAGAAGCTGCATTTTCCACTAACCTGCTTTGAGTAATACGTCGTATTGGACCAGCTAACCGGCTCTGCATCGAGTGAACTCTCACCTTGCCATCCTCTATCTTACTAACCACATGCACTGGAAACTTTCTAACAATCTTCACATCGTCCCTCAGAGCATCCACAGTCGTTAGCTAAAAATGCATTTTATGCATAATTTCCAACTGTAGACCGTGCGCTCATTTGCTATTCTGCCATTTTTTCACTTTTTTGCTATAGTAGAGTGCTATATTTGAGAGCAGATATAGCAATATGCATATTATGTTTCGTCCCAAATATTTTATAATATTTTTTTGGGAATGGACGAAACAAACATCATGTTCCGTCTGATTAATTAAGAATTTTTTATAATTTAAAAAAACCCAAAAATTAAGAAAAAAACTCGGACCAAACATCTTGTTTTTTGAAGAGCCAGGGAGAGTTGCCCATAGGCATTTTTTGGGATTCTATGGGTTGATTGCATATCATTTTTCATGAATTTTGGAATTTGGACCATTGAATTAGCTATGGAATATTGATTAACCTATAGGATTTTCTATGGGTAATTAAAAAAAAAAAAAGACAAGCAAAATTGCTGGACGAAACATCATGTTCCATCCAGCCAAATTTGAATTTTTTTTTTCAAGTCCAACAAAACATCATATTTCGTCTAGGCAAAAAATTAATAAATTAATAAAATATACTATTCAGACAACAAAAAATTATTAAATTAAAAAAAAAAACCAGACAAAACAGCAAGTTTCATCATCTTTGCTATTTTTTAGCATTTCACAACTGCAGCGAACGAGAAGTTATTTCTATTTATGCGTATTGCTGTACAATAGCATGAACGACTGTGGATGCTCTCAGCGAATAAATGAAGTGATCCTCGTCAAATATATCCCCAAATTTACTACAAAACCCAAAGAAAAAAAAAAAACCGGAAATTCAAATACCACATCTTGAACTACAATTACACCATAAACAAGCATCTTTGAGCAATTTCAGTACCTATATGAGCCAAAAAAGATCTATTATCAAGTTGTGGGATCACAAATGTCAAATTCAAATATCGGGCAATTGTGATCACATCACATATCTGAAAAATAAAATCAAAATCAAATATTAACATCAAATAGTTACTTCAAAAATAATTGTTAAAATAAAGATGAAACTTTTACAAACCGCAGCTCGCATTTGATTCAATCCCCCACCTGCAAGAAAAAGTGTAAGATACCCATTACAGAAAATTTGCCGTACTGCCCCACTTTTTGAAAATATTTTGCGCCTTGCCCCACTTCTGAAAATAATTAGCGATATGCCCTTATTTAAGACACGTCAGCAAAAAACGTTATTGAGAAAAACGGCATAGGTTATTTCGATGCCGTTCTTCCCAATAACGGCATCTGTTTGAAAAAAATGTTTCATACCGTTATTTGAAATAACAACATCTGTTGCTTTTTGTCTAAAAATCTAACAGTCTCAATTGTGAGCTAAGAGAGAATTGTAAAAGTAAAATAACCTATGCGGTTCTCTGAGAGAACGGCAATGATTATACTGATGCCGTTATTTTGAATAACGGCATCAGTTATTTTCTGTTTGCACAGTTACCTAAACTCATATTCCCCCAAACCTTTCTCCTAGCCCTTGTCATTTGTTTTTTTCTCTCTCTCTTCACTCCCGCAACCCACAAACCCTAGATCCCTAAATCAAAAAATTCCAACCATTGGAGTGCTCTAAAATTTCATATATCCTACCTCCTTACTCCCACTCTCATTTTATTCTTCATCCTCAACGATTTTTCAAGCTAGCGGCGGTACGGTTTAAATTGAAGGTATTATTATCTTAACCGTATGTTTGATATGTATTCCCATGTTATGCTTATTGTGAGTAGTGAATGACTTGAACATGTTTGAATTTTTATGGTTAGATATGGATTTTGATATCCCTATTTGGTTATATTTTGGGGGTGAAGTAATTAAGGATCCCAAGATTGGATATTCTTATAGTGATGTTGAACCAGTAATTAGTTGGGCTCCCCGCAACTTAATGTACTCAGAATTAATAGATAAGATATATGAAGTCACCAATTGGGATAGAAGTAAAATGAGTGTGAAAATCAGAACCCATTATGCTGCTGGTAAAGGGGATGTGCAATATTTTATGTTGGTACTCGTAGACAATGACAATTTTCTGAGGTCTATGATGCTTAGGACACTTGATCCAAGTTATAGTTGGAACGCAGTTGAGTTATATATCGACCAAACGAGGCTTCCAAATACTACACGAGTTGTTATTGAAAGTCCAAGGCCCGCACGGACTTTGAAACCATCAGCCGAGTCACATGCTAGAATTTCAAATACAGAAGAAGATACTAGCACAACTCCAACGGAACCTGTTTCCTCTGAATATGAGCAGGTACATCCGCCGATATTGTCATAAAATATTTTGGTAGCCGGCATGGTAATGGAAGACTTTGACAACGCCATTGTAAATAACGATTTGGTCGAAGAGGAAGAAGATGAGGTACGCGGTCTCGAAGATGATGAAGAGGAGGTTGCCATTGAATCTCCGATTGTTGATGTCAATATTGATGTGCCAGTAAACAATGCCCGCATGTTGCCAAGTCAGGACACAAGTGCAGCTATGCATGGATCTCAATCCAAAGAATGGATGTCTCGTGCCACCATACATGAACATGGACAATCTTTCGTTGGTTCTTCCAACTTGGATGAACTCTTCATAGGTCAAAGATTTCCAACCAAAGATGCTCTACAACATCAAGTGAAGATGTACGCCGCGAAGAACCACAGAGAATTCGTGACGGTAAAATCAGATCATGGTCTATACTATGTGAAATGTAAATATGCACCCATCAACCATTCAGCCGAGGACATTGTAGAAAATCCGTCACTTCAAAATGTAGTTGGTTGTCCATGGCGGTTGCGTGCAATTGTTCCAAAAGACCGTAATATTTTGTGGTAAAGAAGCTTGAAGGTGCACACACATGTGTGAATCATACATTGACTCAGGATCACAGCAAAATTGACTCGACGGTTCTATCGACGGTCATATTGGATGTTGTGAAGGAACAACTCGCAATAACACCAAGAGCCATAATTAGAATAATGAAGGGTAGGTTCCATTACACAATTTCATACTGGAAAGCTTGGAAGGCTAAACATAAAGTAATTGAGCGACAATATGGTTCTTTTGAAAAAGCTTACACTAAATTACCATATCTACTCAATGCAATTCAAGCTTCAAATCCAGGTACGGCTGTACATTGGGCGAAGATTGCGTCCGGTCCGGGCATAGAAACTTTTAAGGGTTTTTTTTGGGCATTCGGTCCTTCCATCGAAGGAGTCAAGGCATGTAAACCAGTTATAAGTGTAGACGGCACTCATTTGTACGGGAAATATAAAGGCTATTTGTTGATTGCTGTTTCACCTGACGTAAACGATAGGTTGTTTCCATTTGCGTTTGCACTAGTTAACGGTGAAAGCATAGAAACGTGGACATGGTTCATGCACTGTATTCGGTGCTTCGTCACAGATCTTACAGGTCTGTGTGTCATTTCTGATCGGCATGCCGGTATTTTATCAGTAATGCAAAATGAGTTTGGTACATGGAAGGAACCATTTGCATATCATCGGTTCTGTATGCGGCATTTTGTTAGCAATTTCCATAAAAAATTTGGTTGCAAATTTTTGATGAGTAAGTTGAAGGTGATCGCGTGTCAAAATCAGTGGAAGAAGTTTGAGGAAAAGATGGCACAACTTGAAGCGACCAATGCTGATGGGGCTAATTGGTTGAAGGAGAAAGCGATTGAGAAGTGGGCACTTACTGCCGATGGTGGGCGTAGATATGGTATAATGATAACAATTCTATCGGAAGTTTTCAACTCGGTTCTAAAAGGTGTTCGTAGCTTGCCTGTCACCGCAATTGTAGAACATATACTTTTCTATCTAAACATGTATTTCACTGATCGCCGTGAAGCCGCGCAGACACTTATCATTCAAGGTAAATTATGGGCACCACTGATTCAAGATCTTATTGATGTACGCTGTGAAAAATCCAATTTACATGAGGCAATAATGTTTAATAATCGGTCAGGTGTTTTTGGGGTGAAAACGGACATTAGAATGGATAGTGGATATCAAAAGGGTGGACATTGGCACATGGTAGACCTCGAGGGCCGAACTTGTACTTGTATCAAATTCCAACTATATCACATTCCATGCTCTCATGTGTTAGCGGCATGTGCTTCCCGTGTACTTGATTATCAACCATACATTGATGTCTTTTACTCTACCGGGTCGTTAGCAAAAATGTGGGCACTAACTTTCAATCTATACCAGACGAATGTTATTGGCCGACACAAAGTGGACCGGTGATCATAGCCGATTCAAGTCTTCGTTGGGTAAAAGGGCGCCCAAGGAGTACTCGGATCTGCAATGACATGGATGCTCAAGAAGGTGGGAGCAGTAGGAAAGTTTGTTCGAAATGAGGAGTAAGTGGACACAATAGACGGAGTTGTAAGAATGTACAAAGTGTGGGGACTTCACAGTCTACCGGCACTTGAACTTGTATCCGGTTATTGTATTAATGTTGTAAAATCTATCGTTAAGTTAGCATGAATTAGAGAGCTTTTGTTTTATCCTGAGTAATTTAAGTTTAAATAGTTAAGCATGAGATTTGTGGAATGAATGGTTGTTGAATTTGAGTAAATTTGACTTTAGTAATTCATCTCCGGAAAACATGCACAAAAAACATGCACTACTATTCAAATAACAGATGCCGTTCTTCTGAATAACGGCATATTCAGAAGATGCCGTTATTCAGAAGAACGACTGTGAAGACAGAAAGAATGGCAGAAGTCCCCAAAATTCTGATTTTTGACACATAAGATGTAACACCCCGAATTCCAAATACGACTGAATTCGAGATTTCCACAGGATCTTTACACTCCATTCGTACAATTTTACAAGGAATTTTAAAACTTTTATTTCAACAATAATTACATCAGAGTCTTTTACATCAATACGCAGCGGAGTTAATAAAATACAACAATAATAAATTTACAATTGTTACAACTTTAACATTTAAGTAATCAACAGCATCAAATCATCTTTATATCTTCATGTAACTCCAAATCCTGCATATAAAACTGTGGGCGCATCAGTTGCTTACAACTGACGAAATGTTATACACGGCCATCCTCTCTATGTCGGAAACAGTATAACGATTCTTAAATACTTTAGCAAACGCAAACTTGATCACAAACAAAGTTACAATGGGACTATCCTGTTGATGTCGTGTTGTGCGGTGCACTTAGTCCTTAATGCAGTTATTTATATTACATGACACTAATGCACACTTGTTCGGATTCTATGCATCCCATACTACATAGGTCTGAGGGCAAGCCTCTTAATCGTTCTTCATCTTGTAGGGTTCAATCCCTCGCCATGACTTAATCTACTACTGTAACTATGGTAAGTATCCCAGATGATCTATGAGTACAAGCACGTGTACAGAAAACCTGGAGGGGAATCCCGCGCCATGTCTTGACTCATCAAGCATGCATTCTGCGGTAATTCAGCCTCCTTTATGGCACACGATCCTCTTGCAGTCACCAAACATCCCACAAGCGTGGCTAAAGTCCGATCATTACTGAGTAGTGCCCACGCCATGTCTTGACTCATCAAGCATGCATTCTGTGGCTCACCCCCGCACCGTAAACTCTAGCTCTCATACTTGTATTTTTCTCTCACTTTCATCACATCTTCACTATGTATCTCTCTGTAATTTCGGTAAGTATCATAGATGTTCTATAATTACAAGCACGTGTACAGAAAACCTGGAGGGGAATCCCGTGCCATGTCTTGACTCATCAAGCATGCATTCTGCGGTAATTCAGCCTCCTTCATGGCACACGATCCTCTTGCAGCCACCAAACATCCCACAAGCATTGCTACCGGGATGGTACTCTGGAGTAGTATCCACGTCATGTCACGACGCATCGTGAAGACAGCCTGTGCATACCCTCACAACACCCATCCAATGGCCCTCATACTCATGTTTTTCTCTTACTTTCATTACATCCCTACAATGTTTGTTTTAAAAGAAAATCATCCCAACCTAGAGCTAGCTTACCCTACCGGACTTAAATCAAAATAACAGAGACAGTCAGCCTATCTGGCTACTTCTCAAGAGACGCTCAACCCTCAACGGTTAGCTCTCAAAATCATAAATAAAACTGCCGGTCACTAGGGTCTCGCCTAGCCTCTAGATTCCAACAACTATCTCTTCTAGAGATCCACAATATTTCATAATCAATCTCAAATAACATTTCCATTTTCTTTTGTTCACAACTCTTTCTCAAAACATTTCTTTTATAATCTCATAACATGAGAACAATTCAATCTGATTTCTTTATCAATTTCATCTTTCATATCCTTGTGTGCATTTCACAATAAAACTCAATCAAATCTTAATGATCATAAAATCTCGTATTCAACTTGTTTAACTTTCATCAAAATCAAATCCAAACTCAAGAATCAAAAACCAGTTCAGTTCAGTCGACTAGTGACAGTGTCAGTCGACTGTTCTGCGAATATCAAAACATCACAGTCGGTATTAGTCGACTGTTCCGCGAATACTTTGAAAACTCAAACACTAAAATTCAGGACAGCAGCAGTCGACTGTGAAAGTAGTCAGTCAACTGTCCTGCCGAGGAAAAACCAAATTCTTATACTTGCCAGTCGACTGTTGAAGGTAGACAGTCGACTGTTAATTACACCAATTGCAGCTTGCGTATATTTTTCGACCTTTTAATTGATTTGTACTTGCATATACAAAATATAAATTATTTCCAGAATGTATTCCTTTTAAAAACAATATCGTATATGTTTTCAAATTCACCAGTTTCTCGTCTTTCAATAAAAATCCTTTAAAATGCATAAAAACATATACAATCAATTTCCCAAATAGAATATTGTCTTTTATCAAAAATTACTTTATAAAAATCTCTATACTCAAAATAGATATTTTGAGGTTAGAACCACACTTTTTTGCCATATTAACAACAAACAATTCTTTTATACACATTTGCATTATTTCAATTACTATTTCAACCATGCATCATACAATTAAAACTTACCAAATGGCACATATTCTTGCATGCAAATATTCTAACAATCATCATAACCCATTGTGAATCATAAATCTAATAATTCACATGTATCACAATAATCAGAATTTAGCAATCAATTTCTACAACAACTAGCATGTAATCTAATCATACCAATTCAATTTCAACAATTAATTTGTATATCATCTATCATGCAAATTTCTATTACTAAATTAGAAAGCATTTAAGAAACACCCACCTAAAGTTGAAGAAATATACTCAAATGAACTCCTAGAATTAGGAGCTCCTAAAGGAAACTCCAATTGCAACCTCCTCGAAATCCATGCACCAAAGCAAGCCTCCGCATCACACAGCAAGATCACCCACGACCAACAGAGAAAACCCTCATCATGTGCATACTATATACATATCTACATATATACATAGATATGCCTATATATACATCTATATTTATATATATAATGAATAAAGTTGGATAGGTGAGTAGGTGAGATAGCTTGGTCTAGCTTGTTTGGAGCTTTCGGGTATGGAACAGAGAAGAGAAGAAATGAGAGAATGAGAGTGTGAGAGAAACTTATGTGTGTCTTTATAGGCCAATCAGGAGGTAGTTAGAGTAACCACCTCTCACATGAACACCACTAACTCCACTTCTAAAATTTTCAACTTGTTTTCCCTCCTTTCAAAAATCAAATTTTAGTTTTTCCCTCCACTCTAAAACAACCCGGTCCCCAAAATTGTGTGCACATCGCACGTGTGCACGTGCTTTGTGTACAAAATAATTTATTTATTTAAAATAATTTATTTATATATGTAATAAATATATAAAATTTACTTAAAAATTATACTTTTCATGCACAACTAAAATAAACACACATAATTTCATGAAATTCATTTTGAAAGAATAATACGCTTAAAACACGTGCACCAAAACACGTGCGTCGCCCGTAAAATCTCAAAATATAAAAATTGACTTTATTGACCAAAAAATATTTATAATTAATCAGAATGCAATATAAGAATATATTTAACTATATATATACGATAATGCACTCAAACGTATAGAAAACACGTGTATTGCACGTAGAACAATTATTTAAATAAAAAAAAAGAAAAAAATTGAATTCCGTTTACACAACAAATTTAAACATGTTTATAAAAATAAATAATTGAAACTCATCGAAAAACTTTGCATGTAACGGTGGAATACCCGAAATCGACACGTGCATCGATAATACGTAAAAGCACGTAAAACTCAAGGATTGAAATTTAGCATTTGAGTTGTCTCAAATAGAATTTTAAGAATACGTGATTGCATAAATAATCGGAATTCAAAATACATATCAAAATGCGTTATGGATATAATTAATAACAGTACAAAATGCACGTGCGTAACATCCGAGGGCAAAATTATCATTTAAATTTTGCGGGGTGTTACATAAGAGATGCCGTGATTCAAGATAACAACATTCTTAGGAGATGCCGTTATTCAAGATAATGGCATACTTAGCAGAATTCTAAAGAGATGCGGTGATTCAAGATAATGGTATTCCTTGGAGATGCCATTATTCTAGATAACGGCATCAGTTAAGGATGCCGTTATTTTGAAGAACGACTGTGAAGACAGAAGTTTAGCAGATATCCCAATTTTTTGAATTTTGCCTTTTAACTGATGCCGTTATCTTCAAGAGCGTTACAGGATTCAGATGCCGTTATTTGCAATAACGACATCTGTTTTTCATAATTTTCAATTAAAACATGCACAGACATGCACATGCCTCATACCACACTTCAATACATGCCTCGTCAACATTTTCCCCACATTCCAACACATCAATTCATCACTTCGCTTCAAGTTTTTCCAACTCATGAACTCATAAACTCATCAATCAATCAATTATTTCCATACACTTTAATTGAACAAAAAGATTACTTTAATTCACTTCAAATTTCTTATACACTTCAAATTACTCATACACTTCAAATTTTCTATTTTTTCATACACAGACTTGATTTTCAATTTGAAGCACAGAATTCAACAATTTCTCATACACTTCAAATTGAAGCACAAAATTCATACAACCAAAATAGTCATCAAGTTAATTCAGTTTTTTCAAAAACATATATTTACAAAACATCTAACTAGTAGTCCTCAACATTTTCCATTAAAAGTACAACAACCTACGCATAAAGTATGTTATTAGAAAAAACTAACTGTCCGTATATTGTTGTGGCTTTCTCATCTTTCGAACTGGGACTTTCCTCCTACAATCCCCAATCTCTTGAGTCGTAGGAGCACTTGGACCAACATCTCCTTCTTGATCACCTCCAACTACTTCAATCTCAGGGTTTGCCAATTCACTTTGTGTAGGAGGTAAGCGAACACTCTTACCCCTTCTCGGAGGATGTGAAGGGGTTTGTGGTTGACTTCGAGGTGGGGCGGGGGGTTCTGCTTCAACTGTTTGTTGGGGTGGAGGTGGTGCTCTGCTTACGTTTGGTCAGGCCATTTGAGTTGGTATTTCGGTTGAGCGTAGAAGGGCATCGAAGCGCGAACCGTCACCAACTTCTTCAAGAGAAGTACAACATGGAAGTAGGAGTTCTCTCGCCAATTCCTTGCATGTCTTCAAAGCGTTGCTCTTCAAGACATGAGCACATTTCCTCGCAATATCCCATGTGTTGTCATTCTATAGAAATCATAAAAAATATTAGTAGTAAACCGAACTTTAAACAAACATAAGCAAAATGATGTGAATAAAATTTATTAACACTAACATTACTTTACCATTAAATGATAGGAGGAAGCTTTTGGTTGATACGTGGGTTGCGATGTGGAATGTGCGGGTGGTGGTTCCACTTGGTGCACGGGTATCAGTTGTTGGATGCCCGCGGGGAGATCCATTCTTGGCGCTATATATAACCGTGTAATACGACGGTACCATGCCATGTACTCGGTTTGCAACGATCCGTCGTACAGCACAATCCCTTCTACAACCAAGTCATACTTCCTCCTATTCCAACATGCTACATGAGCACAGTGGTGATCCGCCCAATCCATATTCGGTAAATGACCTTGGCCGGTAATATTGTGAAGCGACGGTCGTACATTGAGTTTCCGGGGATGGGCTGCTGTTCATTGAATTGGCGGCGGACGCGGCCGGGGTAATAGAACTCCACAATTGAGAAATTTACAAGTGAAGCTAATGTCAACCATAGTTGATTATCGGCGGTGCAAATGGGGGGTAGACGTTGTAGCCTATCATCTGTATATGGTGTCCAGTGGACGTACTCTTCCCTCAGCTGATCGAGTTCATCCCTGTAATATGTGAGCACACCGCATGGGTTATCTCTCCACGTGAGCTTACCCTTCCAGTACGCACTAAGAGGAGCTCTCAACACTGAATTTTCATGTTGCACACTCCAACTATTTGAAAGTACCGTTACCCGGGGCCGGCCGAGATGTATTCGTTCCCAACACCATATTTGCAATATCGACATTGGCCCGGTCATTTGGATCGACCACATCGAACAATTGCATAGAGCACAGTAGAGGGAGGCCAGAGCCACACTTTCCCAACTATATCGGTCGACTCTTTGTAGATCGACGATCAATGGAAGGTACATCAAGTGGACTACATCACCAGAAGAATTAGGAAATAGAATACCTCCAATCATCGACAAAAGATAAGCCCTCGTATAACACTGGAGTTGGTAGTCTGTCGATACGTCTGGCAGCTGATCATTGAACTCCGTATACAGCCAAGAATGACGGACTGATTCCCCAACGAATACACCCTTATCATCTTCATCCACCTCGTGTGCCACTTTATTGAACATCAAGTTGCCCGTGATGGCCACCCCATCGATTGGAAGACCCGATATGACGGCTATATCTTATAGGGTGACCGTCATCTCCCCAACTGGTAAGTGAAACGTGTGTGTCTCCGGCCTCCATCGCTCCATAAGAGCGGTAAGTAGTGCGTGGTCACATTTTACTTTCGCCAACTTCGACGTTCCATAAAATCCACTACTAACCAAATAATTTTGAATATGAGGGTGCGTCGCCATGATGGTGTGCATTCGGAAACTCATTTTTTCGACATCTCCTTTCCAAACTGCCTACGACCTATGATCTTCTTGCAGATAAAGCACCCACATCATGGGAAGAAGATGGTTGTGTAGGATCCATTTGCCTGTCAACATTAAATATAAGGTGTCAACTACAATATTAATAAACATTACGAGACTACAGATACTAAAATTTGTACAAAAATATTACTAAATATTAACATACAATCACCACCACAACATCTCCACACACTACAAATAGATGAATCTAAGTTCGCATAGATAGCAATATAGGTCATCCACATCTCAATCTCCTATGAAAATCACTTCACATATCTATTAGTTACGTGGATCTAATCTACATCGATTTTACTATACTACCAATATAGCTCTTACTAAGCAACAAAAATTTTACAAACCCTAGATCAACAATTCAACATTTCACAAACCCTAGATCAACAACAATCCATAAATACATTTCGACAATTACTACTTATATAAAACAAATCCACAGCATTTGTACTATACTACCAATGTATACAGCTCTCATACATCAAAATCAACATTGTAAAAAAAATTAGGATTTTTGAAAACTTACCAAAAATTCGGATTGCGGATGATTTCGAAAAGAAATGAGATAATCAAAACTAGAGTCTATGTTTAATTGTTGTTTGGCAATTTCCAAATCACTCCAATAGTTGGGATTTTAGGAATTTTTGATTTAGGGAACTAGGGTTACGGGAGTGAAGAGAAAGATCGGAAAAATCGTAAGACAAAGGGGGAAGGAGAAGGGTTTCTAAATATAGGTAACTGTGCAAAAAAAAAATAACTGATGCCGTTATTTTAAATAACGGCATCAGTATAATCGTTGCCGTTCTCTCAAAGAACGGCATAGGTTATTTTACTTTTACAATTCTCTCTCAGCACACAATTGAGACTGTTAGATCTTTAGACAAAAACAACAGATGCTGTTATTTCAAATAACGACATGAAATTTTTTTTTTTCAAACAGATGCCGTTATTGGGAAGAACGACATCGAAATAACCTATGCCATTTTTCCCAATAACGTTTCTTGCTGACGTGTCCTAAACAAGGGCATATCGCTAATTGTTTTTCGAAGTGGGGCAAGGCGCCAAATATTTTCAAAAAGTGGGGCAGTACGGCAAAATTTTCCCCATTACTCCTGTAAACTCTGCACAAATTACAAGTTTACAACCCCAACTTAGCAAAACCATAATCCTACAAATTAAAAAAAAAATTTAAAGAAAAGAAAAAAAAGAAACTCCGTTTCTTGATTGAAAATTTAATTAAGTGGCTCACTTTGAGGAAAAAGGAGGAGGCAGGGGGAGGTGAGGGCCCCAACAAGGGAGTTGTCGTCGACGATTGAGTTGTAGGTCAGTAGGTGGATGATATAGTTCGCACAAGAACTGTATTTGAATTGTAGTGAGAGAATTCTTTACATATCAGTCCCTAGGAGTGGGTTCTTTTAGAATAATTAGTAGGTGTTCTGCAATTAAATCCCTGTTGTTCTCCTAATGGGTGTTGCATATGTCTTCATCTCCTCTTAAACCCAAGCTCAGTAATAAAAACATATGATGAATTGATATTGAATTGTTCTTCTTTTTTATCCTCTTCTTTCAATTTCTTCTTTTAGACTGAGATGACCACTCGCAGGTAATCCATGTTTGTTACGACGCTGCCGATCGAGCCCGGGATCGTGTCAATGGTATCAGTGCCTCAACAGTCGACCGATTTGGAGAAGAGAATGGATGTTCTGGAGTTGTCGATAAGGAATTTCACTGCCATTGTTCAAGACAAAATCAAATGGAGTTCAAACCCAAAACACTTAGATGCAGTCGCAGATCAATAGGATCCAAGCCATGGTGAAGCGATTGATGTCATTGATGGAAAGGGGAGGAAGCTATGTTCCGAATTCGACTTTGGCTCCAACAGGAGCCCAATCATCATCATCTCCCTCTCTACCTACTACTGCCACCTTTGGACCTCCCTTCCATTGCTCTCTACCATCGTCAGCGGCGTTCTCGCCCTTCTCCTTCTCGCCGACTACTTCCTCCGCAAGCACGCCAAAGTCACCACCATCGTCGCCCCTTTACACCGCCCCTTCTCCATTCCCATCGCTTTCATCCACTCCCACCACTTCTATCTCTTCAATTTTTGTTGGGTCTTCTCCAAAATTCAGCCACCCACCAACTGCTCGACGAAATCCCGAGAGAAACAAAATGTTCTTTTGTTGATGTTGTTGAGGATGAGGAGACTGATAATGATGGGAAGATCATTTCCAATATGGATGTCGATTTCTACATTGATGAGGAGCTAACTTCTAATGCACCAATAGAACTTCATGAAGGCGAATCTGAACCTAAAGCTGAAGCTAAACCTGAAGCTGAAGTTGAAGTTAATGCAAAGGTTGAAGCTAACACTATTCTTTTGGAAAGTGATACTGATATGTTAATCAATCAGAATATTAATGTTGTGGATTCTATTCGAGGAATCCAACAAAAAGAAAGGGTTGAGATTGGATTGGATGCTCTTTACTTCTTAAGGGTAGTGGGAATTTTCACTTGCTCTTTGCTTGATAAGCTGTGTGAGGATGGGATGGTGAGACAATGTGTAGAAATAATTGAGGAAGGGACAAGTGCTGTTATCTTTGATCCGGGAGGGGGTAAAGCAATTATTGACGCATCCTACTCATTTGTTATGCCTGCAATTTCAATCACCTTGGTCGGTTGTTGCGCTAATGTTGTGGACTCTCACAAGAGATTCTTGAGAATGATGCAAGGACACCGAGATGGATCATTTGGTACATCAAGTGGCTCCACCGCAGCAGTAGAGAATGTTGTATTTCTAGCATTGGCACATGTCAGGAGCCATGAGGTTGTGCAAGTATTTGTAGGATTTCTGTTCTTCTTCTCTGCTCTTGATCCAAAGAGGGACAATCTCCAGAGTGTGCATATTTGCCCCATGACTTTGAGTTGCATTCAATTGTTCTATAAACATGCTAGATACAGAGGGAAAACAAGAAGCAAGGGGGTCTCTGTTTATCTGCAAAAGAAATTGCAGTTCCTCTCTGATTTCACAATTGATCTTGGGTGTCTTGGGGGTCATGAATGTTTTTCCTGCCTCTTTATTCATATTTATACCATTCGCTGCCTTAAACTGCTATGTCTCCAACCATCTCCTAAGAATCAGGTGTCCACAGTGAAAATGTGGATGCTCTATGACAATTTCAGTCATTCCTACCAGTTTCTTGACTTGTTGGAGTTGAGTTTGTCATAGACTGATAGAAAATTGGTTGCTGAAGATGTCAAGATGGTATTAGTTTTGGTCCATGGCTCTGGTGTTGTCAAAATTTACCTAGACATGAGTGCACAACCTTACCTGAAGCAGTTGGATTTTCATATTGCTGGATATGAGCGCACAACCTGCATTAACCTGGAAGGAGCAGCAGGATCAAGAATTTCTAGTAAAATACTGCCTCAAAATGTTGTTGACCTTTTGTCATAAACTGAAAAAGGAAGGAAAGTTGTTTCCCTTTACAATGCTTCAGATGTCCCCAGAGAAGTTTTTTTCCTCATGGAAGTTGCTATGAATCATCAATATGAGGGTTGTACTGCAATAATTCTTTTGATTTGGATTGATCATATTGAGGATGTAACGCCCCGAATTCCAAAATACGGTAATTCGTAGCACTACAAGATCTTTACTTCATTTCGTACAATCTTACAAGGAATTTTAAAACTTTATTATATCAAGTTCTTTTACAACAACGCATCGGAAAATTAAATGAATTACAACATGATATAAATGTACAATTAAACATCAGCAACTTAAAATGGAAAGTAATCTTTAGCATCAATCATCTTTATATCTCCTTGCCAATCCAAAGCCTGCATTTGAAACTATGGGCATGTCAGTTACATACAACTAATGTAATACTATACACGGCCATCCTCGCTATGCTATAATATAGCACCTCATTTATTTTATCATACACAAACTTGAATGTAAAACAAAGTGTAAAAAGTGACTATCCTAAATATGTCAGTGTATGCAATGACTTAATGCCTAATGCAGATGTTTTACGCTAAGATGACACTTATGCATACTTGTTCGGATTATAGGCATCCCATCCTACATAGGTCCGAGGGCAAGCACCTACGTACTCCACATTAAAGGGTTTAATCCCTCACCATGACAGGTACTCGATAATAGAAACAAGTTTTAGATATCCTACGAGTACGGACCCCAGCCCTGGAATCCACCGTCAAGCTATACGGAAGTCCTCATCGTGCGAACATCTCGTAAGTGTCGCTCCAGCCCCGGTATATACATATACTTATGCATACTTGTTTGGATTCTATACATCCCATACTACATAGGTCCGAAGGCAAGCACCTACGTACTCCACATTAAAGAGTTTAATCCCTCGCCATGACAGCTACTCGGTAACAGAAACAAGTTTTAGATATCCCACGAGTACGGACCCCAGCCCTGGATCCAAGGTCAAGCTATACGCAAGTTCTCATCGTGTGAACATCTCGTAAGTGTCGCTCCAGCCCCGGTATATACATATATAATGGTGAACTACTTTCCATCCGCCTGACTATTCATGGTTCTAGAATCTACCGTCAAACCAATCATAGTCCCGAATTTAATTGAGGATCGTCTCACCCCGCAAGCAACCACAGTCCAGGAATCCACCGTCTGACTAGGTATATAATCCAGGAATCCACCGTTAGACTATACAGAGACACCCCACTTATGTTTGCCCAAGATCTATTACATCTTCTCCTACTGCCTAATCCTTATGCTTAAAACATGAATAAGTTACACCACCTAAAGTTAGCTTCCCCTCCTGCCGGACTTAAACAAAATACCGAGATAGCCCATATAGCCTATTCTCAAATCAATTAATTCTTTCAATATTTGCTGGTACCTGGGTCTCACTAAACCTCTAGATCACATTCTTTCATATTCCATAATCTTGGGAACTCATACCCTTATAATTCACATTTCCAATTTACATTGTATTCAATTCTTTCATCTTATTCTTGTATTTATTATACATGAAGAACAATATCAAACTTTTCATTTCCAAAAAGCTCTTGTTAGATTCATTTTTTTCAATACACAATTTCTAAGAATTTAACATCAACTCTTTGAGACTCATCATTGGAAATTTATTATCAAAACTAATCACTTTCCTTTTTATCACAAATTAACTCTTATTATCTTAATTCTATGCCTCATTCTTATATATCAATCTTATATGTCACATGGTTATAACTCTTAAATTTCCAAAATATAATCTAAAACAGTGAGAAAATATTTTCTCACAATTTTTTTAGACATTCATATAAGTTTTATGGATTTTTAAATCTCCAAAATATACAAAAGAACTCCAAAAAAAAAAAAGGAACCCATCAGGCTCGAACCCGAGACCTTAGACCCCCCTCGCGCCACTTGGTAGCGCATGAGCGCAGCGCGCCCCCGCTAGCCACTAAGGCCAAGAGCCCAAACTAGTATAGTATGGGGTTAAATTTCTTAAGTATCTAAACCACCCCACTCTCTGACTTTTTTTCTTAAAAAAAAAAAGAAAATTTTTTCTACCACAAATGGCAGACCCAAAATTCAAACCCGCGCCATTAATGAGGCGTCCAAATGCCTACCCACTGAGCCAAAGCTCAGATCACAACACCATAGGGCTTTGATTCGTTAAGTAGTTGATTCCCATTAAATCTCATTTTTTCTATAATTTTCAACATTTTGATTTTTATTCTTTTCCCAAAAATTTATTTTGTATAAAAATAGTTCTAGACTCCAGAACTCCTTCTTTACTGATTTTAATTGTATTTAAGAGGATTTATACCCATTTTATGTACATAATCTTTTTTGGAAACATATTACATATAACTTGATTGTTTCGCAAATTAACTCTTTTATTCAAAATACTACTATTTTATATCACTAAAACTCCAAAATTGTAATCCTACTAATTCATGTGTCTAATTTTTATATAAATATTTGTATTCATTTACCCATAAAAATTTCTTGTATTCGTCTATCTTGTTTATAATTCATCTCATTTCCATAGATTTCAATTAATAATTATTTTTGAAGAAATAAGATTTTTTGATGCAAAAGGTGAATATTTTTTGGTAAAAATCAACAAACAAAACGAACAGAATGATTTATTAATTTTTATTGATTTGTTGAATTTTAAATTTTACAATTTGGCCATATGAAAAATAAAATATAAATTTTTAATTGCAAAAAGAAGTGAAAGTGCAATAAACAAATTTAAAAGGATTTAATTGAGCCAATGTGATTATTAGTTAGTTTAATTAATTTAAACTAATTATTTTTATTTTTATTTTTTAAATCCTAATTACGAATTTATTTTGTGTGTACGCAGCACGTACTTCAAGAAGAGAAAGAGAAGAAAAAGAAGCAAGAAATAAAGAGCAAATCACATAAGGAAATAAATAAATGAAGAAGAGGGGTTTTTCTGCAAAAATAAACCCTAATCTCCACGTTTCCTTTGCCTATAAATACAAAGGCAAAAGAATAGAGAGAAGCGCGCTTAACGAGAGAGGGAGAGCGACGGCTGACTACTCATTCTATTTTAAAAAAAATGCTAGCGTGCGGACGAAACAGACAGAAAGAGAAGAGGGTGTGTGCTACTGTAGCGGCACTCGTTTCCACGCGCTGACGTGGCGTGGGAAGGAAAGTAGAGCTGAGGAGAGAGAACGGGTCAATGCTGTGTTTAGAAGCGACGTCAGCGAAAGTGCAGGGCGTGGGTGCTGACGTGGCGCTGCTCCTGTGCGCGGCTCGTACTCCAAGGCGAAGTAACAAGGCGTGAGCACTGTGCAGCTAGCGCGGAAAATCGAGCGTAGCGAGAAGAAGAGAAAGAGGCGCTGACGTGGGCGCTTGGGCGCTGATCTCGAGGCACTTTGGTTTGCAATTGTTTTTACAAAAAAAACAGAGTTGTTTCTTTCTCCCTCTTTTCTCTCTTCTAATTTTTATTATGCAATCCAAGACAGTATTTGTTAGTTTCAATTTTATTATGAACTAAATTTAATTTTCAAGGGCTTCGATGAGAATACAATTTTTAATTCCATATTATTTTTCTATTTTTCCATGGTTGTGTGTTTGATTTTTGATCTTAATGCTTACAATTGGTTGACCAACTTTTGTATGATCAATTAAATCATGGAGAGACCGAACTGGTAATTTGTGATTTTGAATTTATAAAATTAAACACCGTTACAAGAGCGAACTATTATTAATGTGACCGTTAAGAAATGTATAGATCTTAATGAATTTTCAATTAGTAATTTGTGCATGAACTATGACAAATAATTAGTTGAAAATATTTTTGATATTTCTTGAGAGAGAACATTGAATAATTTGGGGATTTTTGTCTACAATTTGGAAAAATAATCTTTTTATTCACATAGAATTATAAATTGTGTGGGATTAACTAGGTGAAATCAAAAGCCCTGGAATTAATTTTGCAATTATTAAACAACAAAATTTCAAATTCCGCTCCTTTTTAATTAATTTATTTAGTTCTTTAGATTAATTTAATTTAGTTGCTTTCTTTATTGAATTTCGATTGTCCAAATAGTAGTTAATCCAATAAATTTCGGTACTCAGTAAAATAAATCTTTGTGGGTTCGACACTCTTTTCACTTATCTATATTACTTGTTGCGATTTTGTACACTTGCAAATAATTCACATCATGTTTTTGGCACCGCTGCCGGGAACTAGTTATTCTTTTATTGATATTGAAAATTGCTAGATTATTACTAGTTTGAATTATTTTTATTTTTTTTGTTTTATTATTATTTTACCTGTTATTTACTTTTGACTTACTTATACATTTATTTATTTATTTATTTACATTTTATATTTTTTAATACTTATATTTCAGGACATACAAGTACATTATCATGGCGAACGATGAGAACAGGGCTTTGAGAGATTATGCTATGCCCTCAATTCATGGAGCAGCATCAATCATAAAGAGGCCTGCAATTGAAGCAAACAACTTTGAAATTAAACCAGCAATTATTCAGATGATTCAACAGACTGTTCAATTCTGGGGACTATCGCACGACGATCCTTATGTTCACATTGCAAGCTTTCTAGAAATTTGTGACACTTTCAAGCACAACAAAGTATCAGATGATGCAATTCGATTGAGACTCTTTTCTTTTTTACTAAGAGATAAGGCAAAGACTTGGCTAAATTTTCTACCACCCGGTAGTAACAAAAATTTCTGGCTAAGTATTTTTCGCTGGCAAAGACAGCGAAGCTAAGGAATAATATTACCACCTTCATTCAATTTGAGACCGAGTCTTTGTATGATGCATGAGGGAGGTACAAAGAGTTATTGAGGAAGTGTCTTCATCATGAACTACCAAAATGGCTGCAAATTCAAATATTCTATAATGGTTTGGGAGTTACTAATCGATCTATGGTTGATGCAGCAGCTGGAGGTGCACTAATGAGCAAAACTCACGAAAAAGCCTATGAACTTTTAGAGGAGATGACATCTAATAGTTACCAGTGGTCTTCAGAGAGAACAATGCCAAGAAAAGTGGCTGGAGTTTTTGAACTTGATCCTATTACTACTTTAACTGCACAAATTGATATTTTATCAAAATAATTAGGTAATATGAATGTTAATTTTATTCAAATTAATATAATTTGTGATCTTTGTGCAGGAAATCATTCAAGTACAGACTTCCAATTGGGAAATCCTTTTGCTCAACCAATTTCCTATCAAGCAAATTACGTGTTCAATTTCCAACATCAAGACAATCCTTATTTGAACACGTATAATCCAGGATGGAGAAATCACCCTAATTTTTCTTGAAGCAATAATCAAGGAGGAACTAGACCACAACAAAATTTTCAAAAACAAGAAAAGAAGCCGATACTTGAAGAGATGTTTATGCAATACATGCAGAAGACAGATCAATACATGCAGAAAATAGATTTGGCAATCCAAAATGTTGCAACTTCAACTTCAGCTTCAATTCGCAATCTTGAGTTTCAAATTGGTCAAATTTCAAATATATTTATAGAAAGAACGACAGGAACATTACCCAGTAATACAGTGGTAAATCCCAATGAGCATGTCAAAGTAATAACACTAAGAAGTGGGAGGACAATTGAGCAAGCACAAGAAAAAAATAGCAAGTAAAATGTGGTTGAAAAGGAAGAAGAGTACAAACCAATTGTGGAGGAACATACGCAGCATGAGCAAGTAACTTTTAATGTCTTTAAATCCATGAAGTTTCCTACCGAAGAACAGTCATCTTTTCAAGTAAGTGAAACTGATTTAATTGTCGGCGAGAAACATAATGCTGAAATTGAAAAGTTACTTATAAAAGTATGTCCAACAAATTGAGCAACTCTTGAAACTGAGAAAGAAATTTTTTTAGAATGTGTTATGTATTTGGATGCTGCACCATCTATTCATCCATTTTCTCAGCAGAAATTCAAAGAGGTAGGGATATCAAAGACGTCATCATCAAGAAAGAAGCGACTCAAACTAGAGCTTGAATCTAATCCACACCTGAAGAGAAGTATTAGAAAAGATGTTTTGATGTTGTTGGATCTTGATGTCACATAACCATCTCACTATCAAGTCTGGTTGAAGACGTTAAACTTAGCGCTTCTTGGGAGGCAACCCATGTTCTCTTTTACTACATTTAGTTTTGGTTTTTCTTTTAGTTTATTTTAATTTTATTTTTTGATTTTATTTTGTAGGATTGCAAGAGTTTGGAACTCGCCGGACGGAACTTTTTTCTACACCTACATTGATGGCTGTTTTTGAGCAGGATGAAGTCAAAATCTGGAAAAGTGTTTCAAAGAGAGACTGTAGGAAATTGTCTTATCTTTCCAAAAAAAAAAAGAATCAGGCCATTTGGATATCTACAGCTCCAGATATCACTGAAACAATAAACGTCACACATGCAGAATTTTAACACGAATCAGGTGAGAAATTCTGAACTTTTTGCATTCTTTTTGTTTTTCTTTTTCCTTTCACATTGAGGAAAATGTGATATTCAAGTTAGGGAGAAGGGGTACAAATTTATTTTTTATTTTATATATTTAAAAGAAAAACAAAACAAAAAGGGATTTCAATTAGGCTCATCATTACACTTTTAAGTTCCTTATTGTACTAAAGCATTGAAATAGTTTTTTTTAGGATAGAAAATTGCTTATAAAGCAAGATTAAGCATACCTTTTTACTTTAGGATTATTGAATTTCTAAATTCATTACGCAATTGTGACAGTCATGTGATTATACATAAAAGAAAAATGTGATGCTTTTTCTTTTGATTATCCCCTTTGATCTAGTCCTAAACAAAGTTTAAGTAAATAGAGTGAAAAAAATAAAATAAAAAATTATATGAATAAAGTTCTATCTACTCCAATGTTTTGAGTTGTTTAGTAACTAGGGGTATTCATCACCAATATTTACTTTAACGTCAAACGACAACTTGAAATATGAGTATGCAAAACACTCTAAGTTTGTGACTTGTTGAGTAACCGGGTGAATTCATCAAAAATTTTTGCATTCGCGTTAAAAGGCAAGTGACAACTTAGAGAAGAGCGGAACATTTCCAAAAAAAAAAAAAACTCTAGTTTGCTACTTGGTTTGTAGTAGTGAGAAGGGGTAATCACAGAATGAGTTATTACATGATATAATTACATTAATTGCATGACAAATATGATTGTGTTGGGAATTATGAATGAATAATTACACTAGAGAAAGTGAGTATGTTTAATTTTACTTTATTTGCTATTGTTTATATTTTTAATTGCAATTTTGATGCTTACATGATGAGATCTCTTGGTGTGATGAGTTGAGATATTATTGATTATTATTCCTTTATTCATGATTTTAATTTTTGCTCGAGGACAAACAAAATCTTAAGTTTGGCCGGTATTTGATGTGTCTAATTTTTATATAAATATTTTTATTCATTTACCCATAAAAAATGCTTGTATTCGTCTATTTTGTTTATAATTAATTTTTATATAAATATGTTTATTCATTTACCCATAAAAAATGCTTGTATTCGTCTATTTTGTTTATAATTCATCTCATTTCCATAGATTTCAATTAATTAATTATTTTTGAAGGAATAAGATTTTTTGATGCAAAAGGTGAATATTTTTTGGTAAAAATCAACAAACAAAACAACCAGAATGATTTATTAATTTTTATTGATTTGTTGAATTTTAAATTTTACAATTTGGCCATATGAAAAGCAAAATATAGATTTTTAATTGCAAAAAGAGGTGAAAGTGCAATAAACAAATTTAAAAGGGTTTAATTAAGCCAATGTGATTATTAGTTAGTTTAATTAATTTAAACTAATTATTTTTATTTTTATTTTTTAAATCCTAATTTATTTTGTGTGTACGCAGCACGTACTTCAAGAAGAGAAAGAGAAGAAAAAGAAGCAAGAAATAAAGAGCAAATCACATATGGAAATAAGTAAATGAAGAAGATGGGGTTTTCTGCAAAAATAAACCATAATCTCCACGTTTCATGCGCCTATAAATACAAAAACAAAAGAATAGAGAGAAGCGCGCTTAACGAGAGAGGGAGAGCGACGGCTGGCCACTCAATCTATTTAAAAATTAAAAAAATGTTGGCGTGCGGATGAAACAGACAAAAAGAGAAGAGGGTGTGCGCTACTATTGCGGCGCTCGTTTCGACACGCTGACGTGGCGTGGGAAGGAAAGTAGAGCTGAGGAGAGAGAACGGGTCAGCGCTGTGTTCAGAAGCGACGTCAGCAAAAGTGCAGGGCGTGGGCGCTGACGTGGCACTGCTCCTGTGCGCGGCTCGTACTCCAAGGCGAAGTAGCAAGGCGTGAGCACTATGCAGCTGGCGCGGAAATTGAGCGTAGCGAGAAGAGAAAGAGGCACTGATGTGGGCGCTTGGGCGCTGATCTCGAGGCACTTTGGTTTGCAATTTTTTAAAAAAAAAACAGAGTTGTTTCTTTCTCCCTCTTTTCTCTCTTCTAATTTTTATTATGCAATCCAAGACAATATTTGTTAGTTGCAATTTTATTAGGAACTAAATTTAATTTTCTAGGGCTTTGATGTAGCCTAGTTTTGAGAACACACTTTTTAATTCCATATTATTTTTCTATTTTTCCATGGTTGTGTGTTTGATTTTTGATCTTAATGCTTACAATTGGTTGACTGACTTTTGTATGATCTATTAAATCATGGAGAGACTGAACTGGTATTTTGTGATTTTGAATTTATAAAATTAAACACCGTTACAAGAGCAAACTGCTGTTAATGTGACCGTTAAGAAATCCATAAATCTTAATGAATTTTCAATTGGTAATTTGTGCATGAACTATGACAAATAATTAGTTGAGAATATTTTTGATATTGTTTAAGAGAGAATATTGAATAATTTGGGAATTTTGGTCTACAACTTGGAAAAATAATCTTTTTATTCACATGGAATTATAAATTGTGTGTGATTAAATAGGTGAAATCAAAAGCCCTAGAATTAATTTTGCAATTAATAAACAACAAAATTTCAGATTCCGCTCATTTTTTATTAATTTAGTTAGTTCTTTAGATTAATTTAATTTAGTTGCTTTCTTTATTGAATTTCGATTTTCCAAATAGTAGTTAATCTAGTAAATTTCGGTACTCAGTAAAATAATTAGTCCTTGTGGGTTCGACACACTTTTCACATATCTATACTACTTGTTGCGATTTTTTACACTTGTAAATAATTCACATCACTAACTTTATTCATATTAATGAAAATTTACTTCAATTTTCCCATATTAATCATTTCTTTCTCTTGTATGGATTATAATACAAAATGCAACTAGTTAATCTTTTTCTACTAACTTAATGCAACATTTCTTTTGTTCCACTACAACTATTCGTTCCCCCAAAATTGATTCTCTAATTTTTCATTTCTATTAGTTTACATTTCATACACATATTTTAGCAAACTCTTAAAAATCACAACGTTTCATGCAATAATCAAGTTGTTCATTTGTGTCTAACAACTATACATACACCTTTAATTAAAATTTCTCCATTCTACTCTACTAATTAATTCATATACTCCACATCAACATATAATGCATTCTATGATTTTCTACAACTTTCAATCTTGTCACCACAACATGCATTAAATTTCACTAATAAGAACCATTAAACTAACAAAAATAAACCATAACACCTAGGCATGATTTCTATACTATTTAGAAAATAAGAAGAGACACCCATCTTAAAGAAGAGTACTAGAAGAAATTCCCTTCACAAAAGCACTCCAAAATTTACACAAAATCACCCAAAAATCCGATCGAAAATTGACAGCAAGCAACCCGCAAGCCTTGGCTATTCACTGTTGGTTTCTTGATTTTTTATTTATTAATTAAGATGTGTTTAGAAATGGCTAATAGGGTAGGGTAACTTTAAAGGTAATTTGGAGTAGCTATTATAAGTAATTGTCCACCTCATCACCCACTAATTCACTCCCTCTCTCCACTCACCATGTGCAGCCGGTTGTTCTCTTTGAGGTGTGCATATTGCACATGTGCACATGCTTTGTATACACCACTTATTATTAATTATTTTTATTTTTAAATTAAAACATATGTATATATATGTAATTGTATTTAAATAAAATTAGTTTTATTTAATTATAAATTGGACTTTTCATGTACAAATAACACACACATTTCAAAATTTTCTTTTGAAAGGTAAATACAACCGACACGTGCACTGCAAACACGCGCGTCGCACGTAAAAATATTAAAATGCGAAATAGAGTTTATCCACGATGAAATATTTATAAATAATCGAAATAAAATATACAAAAATATATATCGTTAACATATACCATAATATAATCAACACGTACATAGAAAACACGTGCACCGCACGTATAAAATATTTTAATCAAAATATGATAAAAATGAATTTTCATTTATAAAAGGAATTCGAACACGTCATAAAATAAATAATTGAAACACATAGAAAATATTACACGTAATGGTAGAATATACATAATTGACGCATGCATCGATAACACGTACAATGCACGTAAAAACACAAAGATTGAAATTTAATATTTGAGTTGGCTCAAAATAGGATAAAATGAATTTTGAGAAGATGGGAAATGCGTAAACAGTAGAAATACAAAATACGTATTAAAATACGTTGCGGATATAACCCGTAACGGTACAAAATACACGTGCATAATACGCGAGGGACAAAATTATCATAACTCAATTTTGCAAGGGTGTTACAGAGGATGGTACCCTTCAGTCTTTATTGGAAGCTGCAGGAGTTCCTTATACAAGTCCTGGACCCTTAGCTCCCAAAATTTGTATGGATAAAGTATCAACATCACTGGTGTCAACATCTCTTGCTCTGGATCATCTGAAAGATGTGAGAGTGCTTACCATAGCATAGGAAGTTAGGAGTAAAGAAGAGCTTCTACATTCACCAATACATAATATTTGGCAAGAATTGGGCTGGAAGCTCCACTCTAAAATGATATGCATGAAACCTGCTCGTGATGGATACTCAATTAGAGTTGCTAGACTGCGTTCAACTGAGAACCTTAAAGTCTATGTGAATGCATTACGGGAGTCTCTTCCTCGCCTTCCTGCTAATCGTTTATCTAAGGTTTAAGGTACATGAGGTGTTTGAGATGCCAAACCCTCCTCCATAGTCATTAATTTTTGGACCTTTCACATGGACAGATGAGATAATCGTTTCATCAAAATAAGTGAATAGTTCCCTAGGACTTCATCTTTACAAAGCACTTTGCAAAGCACTTTGGCACTTCATCTTTGATCCAGGAGGACACAGAAATAATATTGGGATTGCATTTGGCGATGTTCTTGGATGGGTCCTCTTAGTGTTGAAGAAGATCTTCATATTGACCTTGAGGACAAGGTAAAATTTAAGGGGGAAGGATTGATACAGTTCGCACATGAACTGTATTTGAATTGCAATAAGAGAATTCTTTACATATCAGTCCCTAGGGGATTATCTTAGTTTTCGGGTTCTTTTTGAATAATTAGCAGGTTTTTTGCAATTAAATCCCTATTGTACTCCTAACGGGTGTTGCACGTGTCTTCATCTCTTCTTAAACCCAAGCTCTGTAATGAAAACATATGATGAATTGATATTGAATTGTTCTTCTTTTTTATCCTCTTCTTTCAATTTCTTCTGTTCGATTGAGATTACCACTCGCAGGTAATCCATGTATGTTATGACGCTGCCGATCGAGTCCAGGATCGTATCAGTGAAGGAGTTAATGGTGCCGTTATGGTCAATGCAAGGGGACGGTCAGGATTTAAGGAACTTAAGCTGCCAAACGACCGTCATTGACGCCAGCTGGATGATCACCGTCTGAACGAAGACGCTCAGAAATATCCGGCAAGCCCAACGGCCCATCAGGGCACGGCGGCCGCCACTGACGAGAACTGCGCGCATCAGGGCGAGCGGGCTTTAAGATGTGAGTCCACCTACATCAGCCCTTGATTCTTTTTATTATTATTTTAACCTGAGAGAGAGAGGAATACTATTTAACATTAGTATTAATTTTTTTTTCTATAAGACACTGTTCGAAAATATTTGCAGAAAGAGGACAATTGCTAAAGCGATTCGAGGAACTATATGTGGAGCAATCAGGCATAAATTGATACCGACCCCTCAAACTTTGCTAATTTCAACTTCATTAATAACTACTTATGAATCATTTTTTGGCCTACACCCTTTATCTCAAGTGTTACCTCTGTTTCCCCATCCGTATTTTCTATGTATTTTTGGTATTTTAAATATTTGTAAATTATTTTCCTGCTTTCAAATTCTTTTCTTAAAATGTATTGTCGGACCTCCTATTAAAGTTTATTTTTAATCAATAGTTTTATTTGTAACTATTCACTATGATTCTCATATTGTAATACAAACCCTATTTATGTTATTATTATTATTGTTATGAGTATTATTATTATTACTTTTATTCTTATTTTATTATTATTATTATGATTATTGTTATTATTGTTATTATTATTATTACCCATGATTGATAAAGTAACAAATCTATTTATATTGTTAATTGTATTTGTAGTATTCAAATAAATTCTATATTGTAATGCAAAGTACATTTTATTATAGATTATATTTTATTGGTTATACTAATTGTTTCCCTATCGGATTTTTAAACCTAACACCCTATAATCCTATCTCTTATTGGATCCAAACTCATCTACCCAACAACCCTATACCCATTAACCCTATATTAATAACCTAACCCTAGCTAACCCTAACCCCTAATCTACTGTTAAACCCCTGTAGCTGCCAACCCCCGTTACCTTCTCCCTCTCCCGTGTTTTCGAAACCGATTAGAGCCTCCCCCATTCGTCTTCCACCACCCACTCAAATGCTGCTCCTCCACTACCACCCTTCGTCTTCCTCATTGAACCCCCTCGTCTTCCTCCTTCGGCTCCCGCTCGAGCATCGCCACCACCACTTCACCACGACCACAGTCAAGCTCCGCCATTGTCCTCGCCACCGTCTTCTCCCCTTGAGCACTCCTTCCTGCAACCTCCCCCTCGTCGCGACCCTCGCCGCACTCTCGCCTCGTCGACCCCCAAAGCCCCGCCTGTGCCCCACTCCTTCCTCTCCTCTGATTTCTCCGAAAACAGAGCATCGAACCTTTTTCGCCACACCTACGGAGTTCTCGTCGCGGCGTTGCTTCCCGACCGCAAGCACCTCGCCCAGTCACCGTCCCCTCTCCGGCCTCTCTCTCTCTGTTGGAATCGAGAAGGTGGAGGAACGGTGGCAGCTGGCTGTTCGCTATTCGGGTAAGGGGGAAAGTATTTGATCGCTGTTGGTGTTTGTGTGAGGGATCCAGTGGAGAGTCTTGGTGTTTGCAATTTTGGAAGAGTGGGAGATCCGCCTGTTTGCTGTTTTGGGATCAAGCGATCGCAGCCATCCGATCCTCTTCTTGATCTTCGATCTCGGCTGTCCGATCTTTGATCATCGCGACCGTGATCACTCCTTGATCCGTCGATCGTGGCTGTTGAATTTGCATTGATCATCATCATCATCAAGCTAGTAGATCTCGATTGTTGGATCTCTTTTGATCATCGCGATCGTGATCATCATCTTGATTTTGATCTTGATCTTGATCTTCGATCTCAGTCATCCGATCGACCAATCACACTTGATCTCGGGCCTTGATCGTCTCGATCGTCTCGTTCATCTTCTACTTGGTAAGTTAAACATCTGATCCACTTTTTATTCTCTTTCATCAAATTGTCAATCATGGTATATTTACTCTTTTGGTACTCTTCTAATTCTTGTATATTTTATATTCGATCTCGGTCGTCGGATTCGCTTGATCTTCACCTTGATCACCATGGTGGTCAACGAGATTCGTGCCCGATCGTGATCATCGTGATCATTTGCTCGTCGCCGTGTCGTCGGGATTTTGATCCCGTTATGCTCAAATTATCGGATCTAATTGTCATCTAAAGGCAAGGCATCTCATTTTCGAATTATTGAATCGTATTCAAAAATTTTTATTGAATCTCGCAAGTAGATCCCGATTTATTATCGTATATTGTTATTGTTATCTATCGTTGGGATACTACAGATTTACACAAGCGAATCCAAGTAGTAGTCTTAACGTCGTGCCATCCTTGTCTCCAATGTATAGAGATCTTACATGCATACATATAGTTAGTTATTGAATATAGTAATATGGATTTTTATTGTATTTCATGTCATGACGTCTCACAACAATTGTAGATTGCATACTAGTATTGATGGCCTATATGATTGATGTTAGTGTGTTAGTTGTTTATGATTAGTAAGATTATGGACATTATACCTCTTAATACCATGTTCACATAGGTATAACTTGCTGCGATTTATGATTGTTAACTCCCAAGTCATCGTTCTTAACATTTTAATCATTTTATTCAAAAAGAATATGTTGACACCCTGAAAATTAACGCCAACCTGAACATTACCTTGCTATTTAGAAATAGATAATGTCTCCAAAATTAATAACTTCCTGAATATGAAATGTATCCCCAGATGTCTAGTTTACTTTCCTTTTCGGCGAAATTGAATTCTGATTTACGGTTTGAGAGATATCGCAGTTTTACTGCTATTGTGTCGTACAATTCCAGATCCTAAAAACTGCTGTCACACTTTGATTCACAATTAATTTAACCATGCTACCTATAAGATAATGACCTGAAATTTTGCATGCTGATACTAGACACACTAAAGAAATTTTGCATGCTGAAATGTTGTTTCAGTTTTGTTCCATATGTATAAATACAATTTTACAAATTCTGGCTGAACACAAATCCTATATAGTTTGCTGTTTTGACACATGTTGCCACAATTTTTATGTACCTTATTTACATGCGTTGGAACCGGGCAGGAGTCTAGTTTCTAGAACTTTTGGCAGATCCACATTTGCTATCTCGTAGTAACGGAAATTCTGATTTTAGTACAACAACCTACTACTGTCCAGAATTGAGTTTCTATGTTTAATAATATATAATTGAATCTATAATGTTATATTTGGTGCATTTAATTATATAGAGTACATTGCATGATCTTAGAATTGTGTTGTCATCTTTCTAGTGTTCCTTATTAATTGCATTATCGTATGTTAATTGAATAAAGAATGTTAATCAAGCCAGGATTAAGGGTTGACAAGAGTAGTTGATAATATAGTGACTGCACTCGGTATTGTGGACTTTGTTCCCAAAATATTGTGTTGGCTAGTGCTATCGATTTATTGTTGGATTACTGACTGCAGTATCCCAGTTTATAGTGTAATGTTTTAGGATCTATCGTGTCGACTATTGTTATAGTTATTGTGCAAGAAATTGCTATTGTTATCGTACGAGTACATGACCTATAGAATCTACCACCTTAGTCTAAACGAAATTAATTGTATGCATGGAACCTGTAGTATGGAATGCAGTAGTACGTGCATTAGTTAGGATTGAAATGAATATAGACTTAAGATTTTCATCGCATTGTCATTGCATATTGTCACCTTTATTGAATAGTGTTATCGTTATTGTTTACCATTATTGTTATTGTTTATTGCTATCGTTATAAATCATCGTTATTGCATATTGTACTATTATCGCCTTGTCACTGTTCAATACTATTGGTTTCATCGTCCATTGAATTCATCGTTATACTGATATTGTCATTGTTCTCTGTGTTCTCTACTTGCTGTCCACGACTTGCTCTAAGGATATTTTCTCTCTCTATAGATGAACAGCTTACAGGTAATCAAGGAGATTTTCCTGATGGACTAGGAGAACAACATTGGTGAAAGACTTGTGTTGCTGCGCCGTTGAATAAATATTGTTTCTCTTTTTGAACTTTAATAATTGAACATTGTTGTATTTGTGGGCTTTTGACCCGAATAATGTTATTGTCGATTCCAGATGTTGGTTTATTTCATGTTGGTTATTTATGCTTAAAATTTCAAGTACTGTTATTTATGTGATTACTTCTTTTATTGCATGCGTGGTTGTATTACTTAATGTTTCATATTGTTGAGTTGAATCGATGACAGCCTATGAATGACGCAAGTCATTCGCTGGGTCATGTCACGTGCTTGCATTCCATATTTTTGGGAAGCGGGGTGTGAAATCATGTTTTGGATTGAACGAATCCACTGACACAAATAGTTAATGTGCGGAAATTGAGTTATTTGGGTCCTAGCAGATTGACGGGGCGAACTACTAGTTTTTGGATAGGATTTATGCTTATTTTTAACTCCCCATAGCATTTCATCGCTTGCTACACGCTCGTGGACATAACAACTAAACTCGCCGTTTTCAACGGCGAATTTAGTTGTTCCATACTCGCTGTTGGGACACAACGAGTTTAGTGCTAATTTTTGAGAAACTCACTATTCCCAACAGCGAGTTCTGTTGAAAATTTTCAATGATGACTCTCCATTCCCAACGGTGAGGACATTTATACTAGACTCGCTGTTGGGAACAACGAGTTTAGTTTAAAATTTTGAAAGAAGGCTCTCCGTTCCCAATGGCGATGACATTTTTACTAGAAAATTTCACAGAGAGTGAAACATTCTGTTAGACTTAGTGAAATCCATATAATTTTTTTTTTGAACTAAACTCTCTGTTTTCAACAACGAGTCTAGTGTAAATGTCCTCGCCATTGGGAACAGCGAGTCTTCATTAAAAAGTTTGAACTAAACTCGTTGTTCCCAACAGCAAGTCTAGTAAAAATGTCATCGTCGTTGGGAACAATGAGTCTTCATTGAAAATTAATTGAAGTAGGAAATATATTATATGAGGAAGAAGCATATCTACCTTTAAGCTCAACCATCGCGTTCTTTATTATTAGCTTGAACTTACCTGGAATGCATATAGTTTGTTAGAAACACTGCATAGAGTATTTTTTTAACTTCAGCATCACTTTTAGATGCTTGTAATAGTTATGTAAGGACATGATCATATAGGTTTTATAGAGCTTACTCTAATCCCATAACCACTATGAGCATGTCTAAATACAATAGTAACCTAAGGGCAGGTGTGAAGGTATCAACCAAAATGTAATACATGAAGTTCTCAGAACTCTAATCCATGCTAATCAACTCTTTTATCTCCACTTTGTCTCCCCATTGCATATTTATTATAAAAAAAATCAAAATGGATCAATAACAAATTTACTTTAGCTGTCTTTCTTAATTGGAGAGTTTGCACCCTTCACTGGTAAACTTCATTCATTCCAGTCTTGTGTATCCAAACATACACTAAAAATTCTTATATGTTATGTTATCCATGGTTGCTAATAACTAGTGAATGGAACACTTCACGATAGTATATTCTCTTGTAGTAAAGAAATTAATGTTGCATGTTTGCCAAGTTATTTTAGGTTGCTGATCAGCTTACCTGTCCTGCTATGATTTGGAAGCTCAAATTGAGAACACCAAATAATCCATCTTTCACTTGCGTATACCTTAAATCAAAACCAATAAAAAACTCATCAAATAAATCACCAAATTACAATTTTTTAAACCCAAAAATAAAATAATCATACCTCTCTGAACTTAGATCTTATGCACATACAAAATTCGAGTCAGCAAAGAATTGAGTAATCCCCTACACACAAAATTAAAAATTAGAATGAGAATTCGGTTAAGGAGATGAAATTAGGGTAGCCACATCGCATGTAGAGGCTCTTGATTCGGTGGAGGGGAGTCGCCGATACGGAGTTGCTTGATATTCGCACTCGATTTGGTGGAGGGGAGTCGCCGATACAAAATCAGCAGCGGATCAGATATCAGCGATGGCCACTTGAATGGTGTTCGACACTAGATTTGGATTTGGATTTGCTTTGAGATTCGCACTTGAGAGGACGATTGAAGCTTCGCCAATAGAATGGAAGCGAAAGTTTAAGAATACAGTTTTAGGGATTTGGAGTTAGCGGCTTAAAAACCCTCGGGAGAGAAAGAGAGAATGAAATTCGAGCTCTCTGGTTTGGGAAATATAGGGAGCAAACTGATCTGAATAGGAGAGAGAGATGGAGGGAGAGAGAGAGAGAGAGAGAGAGAGAGAGAGAGAGAGAGATAATTAAATAAATAAATGAGTTGTTTTGGGGGGATTTGAATTTGAGTTTTTGGGAAAAACTTATGGGGAGAGAGGGGGGGAGGGGGGGGTGGAATATCTTTTGGGAGCTTAGATCTAGACCATTGATTTCCTTACTATTGAAGGAGAGCCACTTGATAGCTTTTCATTGTGTTTTATTATATAGATTATTGTATAATGTACTGGTAAAAAATTAACATTCTGATTTTTTCATATAGTATTTGATATATATATATATATATATACTAGGTTTTCCCATTGACACGTGCCTACGACACGTCTTCGGAACGGTGCACCTGATTTGATTATATAAAATAGTTTTAAAGGTCTAGCAAATTAATTGAAGTAGGAAACATATTATATGAGGAAGCATTATATCTACCTTTAAACTTAACCATCGCGTTCCTGATCATTACCTTGAACTTATCTAGAATGCATATAGTTTGTTAGAAACACTACATAGAGTTTTTTTAACTTCAGCATCACTATTTGATGCTTGTAATAGTTATGCAAGGACATGATCATATAAGTTTTATAGAGCTTATTCTAATCCCATGACCACTATGAGCATGTCTAAATACAATGGTAACCTAAGTGCAAGTGTGAAGGTATCTACAATACCAATAATCTAAACATTTATTTGTCTGAAACCCAGTTTGCAATTGAAATACCTCGTATTGTTATTTCAACCAAAATATAATACATGAAGTTCTCATAACTCTAATTCAAGCTAATCATTTCTTTTATCTCCACTTTATCTTCCCATTGCATATTTATTTAAAAAAATCAAAATGGATCAATAAAAAATTTACTTTAGCTGTCCTTCTTGAATGGAGAGTTTGCATCATTCACTGGTAAACTCCAGTCATCCTAATCCTATGTATCCAAATAGACACTAAAAGTCCTTATATGTTATGTTATCCATGGTTTCTAATAACTAGTGAATTGAACACTTCACGATAGTATATTCTCTTGTAGTAAAGAAATTAATGTTGTATATTTGCCAAGTTATTTTAGGTTGATGATCAACTACCTGTCCTGCTATGGTTTGGAAGCCCAAATTGAGGCCACCAAATAATCAATATCTCACTTGCGTACACCCTAAATCAAAACAAATAAAAAACTTATCAAATAAATCACCAAATTACAAATTTTTAAACCCATCAATAAAATAATCATACCTTTCTGAACTTAGATCTCATGCACTCACAAAATTTGAGTCAGTAAAAAACTGAGTAATCCCCTGCACACACAAAATTAAAAATTAGAAGGAGAATTCGATTAAGTAGATGAAATTAGAGTCGCCGCATCGCATGTAGATGCTCTTGATGCGGTGAAGGGGAGTCGCCGGTACGGAGTTGCATGATATTTGCACTTGATTTTGTGGAGGGGAGTCACCGATACAGAATCAGCAGCGGATCAGATATCAGCGATGACTTCTTGATTGGGGTTCGACACTGGATTTTGATTTGGCTTTGCTTTGAGATTCATGTTTGAGAGGATGATGGAGGCTTCGCCAATGGATAGGAAGCGAAGGTTTAAGAAAATGGTTTTAGAAATTTGGAGTTAGCGGCTTAAAAACCTAAAGAAGAGAGAGAGAGAAATTAGAGCTCTGTGGTTTGGGGAATAGAGAGAGTAAACTGATCTGAGAGAGAGAGATAATAAAGGAATTGGGGGGGGGGGGGGGGTGTTGAAGTTTTTTTTGAGCTTAGATCTGGACCATTGATTTTCTTACTATTGAGGGATAGCCACTTGATAGCTTTTCTATGTGTTTTATTATATAGATATATATTTTGTAGTAAGTGTTTGTAATATCTTTAGTAAGTTGTGGAGATGGGATTATTATTATTCACTGACCGATGGAGGTAATGCCACAACCTCAAGGAAAAAGTGAAGTCTTCGCAAGGGAAAATATTCCTAGAGGGCAAAGCAAACTCTGCCAATTCACAAAGCAAAAGACCATAATACCATAGGAGAAAGAAATGAACCTAATCCCCTCTCTCTCTCAAATCAAAATTGTATTGATAGGAAATTGATTTCATATGTACGTAGACAGGTGCATGGCATCAGGTGAGTTGCATTTCATACCTTCCACCTCTCTGTTGCTGTTTATTCCTTATCCTTCCAAAAGTATTTCCCTCAAGCTCTTGCTTGTGACCCTTTTTATTAGATCATCTAACAAATACCTGTTACAGGAAGCTAAGGACACCTTCCTATCAAGTCCCAACTAAGCAACTTGAACTCCAAGCCAAACAACCTCTCTCTCTGTTCAATAGATTCTCTCCTTCCTCTTTCCCACTAATACTCTAATAATTCCTTTATATATATACCATAAAAACAGTGAATGAGATACATATTAAGAAACCAAGTAAATCCCACAATTAGCAAGATGGGGGAGATTGTGTTTTTCGACGTAGAAACTACGGTCCCAATGAACACAGGACAGAGATTTTGGGTTCTTGAATTCGGAGCGATACTGGTTTGCCCGCGAAAGCTGGTGGAGATTGAGAGCTACTGCACTCTTATACGGCCTGATGATCTCTCCATCGTCCCACCCAAGAGGTTAAGCGGCATTACACGCGATGCGGTTGCATTAGCTCCCACTTTTGAGGAGGTGGCCGATAAGATCTTTGGAATGTTAAATGGTGAGTATTTATTACAAGTTTGCATCATCACACATGCATGAATCGGCATTCTTATATAATTAAGATTAAAGAGTTTATGATTGATGAATTCAAAATTTGGCAGGGAGGATATGGGCAGGGCACAATATACAGAGATTCGACTGCCATCGAATTAAGGAAGCATTTGCTGATATTGGTAGGCCTGCACCAGAGCCTATTGGAGTCATTGATTCTTTGGCAGTATTGGGCCATGGATTTGGAAGGAGAGCAGGTGATCTCAAGGTAAATCAAAATTACTGGGATTCTTAATTTACAT
Organism: Hemerocallis citrina; assembly: GCA_017893485.1. Classification (NCBI taxonomy): domain Eukaryota; kingdom Viridiplantae; phylum Streptophyta; class Magnoliopsida; order Asparagales; family Asphodelaceae; genus Hemerocallis; species Hemerocallis citrina. The sequence continues at coordinate 278,062,798 of CM030360.1, read as the reverse complement.
CCAAAATTTGATAATTAAGAACCTCATTTATCACCTCAATCTGTAATAATGTTCACTGCTTCTCAACATTTTATAAAATTAGTATGATCTATAGCAGAGATTAAGGAACATAAAGTAGTATACATGCTAGGATATATGGATACGCACACGTACGATCTCATCCTTTTGAAGTTATTTATAGATATATCATAATAAAAGGATATTATAGGTAGACTTAATAATAAGGTTTTATAATACTCAGGAGAAACTAAACCTATGATGAATACTGACCAACTAAAGAATTTTCAGATGGCAACATTGGCTTCTTATTTTGGTTTGGGGCAGCAAAAACACAGGTTAGAGACAGGAAAACATGACCCCTTGTTAATCTAATCCTTTAAATTACCCTTCTATTAATTCATATATTAACAAATTAAAATATTTTGTTTAGCAGAAGCCTTGATGATGTCAGGATGAACTTGGAGGTTCTCAAACATTGTGCCACTGTATTGTTATTGGTATGTTTATATATTTAGCTACAATTGAAGTAAACTAGTTTCTGCAAAGTAAATCATCTTTTTCATCAGTTATGTTAAGAGTTAATTTGGTGATACATGTAACATGGATTGCCAGGAATCTAGCCTTCCACAAGTACTTTCTAATAACAGAAACACGGGGAGTTCAAATATGGTAACAAGGAGCATGGCCAACAATGGGAGCATTTCATGTGGATCACAAGAAGCTAGCAGGAAGTCTCCATCCTCAACGTTTGGAAACCAGAGAGCAGTTCCCTACCACACCAGCAGGTTCAGCAAGGTATATATATTATCTCCATTTACTAGTACTAGTTTTTACGCACCTTGCAGATGATGTGCCTTAAAGAAAATTGCTAGTTGTTCGGAGTCACATTTATTCCTTAGCGCATATATATGTTAGGGTATGAGAGATGGCTCGCTGTGATTCGAGACAGAGTAACCTCCTAGAATTATTAGAAGAGATAAAAAGATGAACAAGGAAGAACTAGGGTTTAATTATTTTCTTGAATATACCATTTAGTAGTTCTTGTCCTTTATATAATCCGAAACAATATCAAAAGAATATTGCTCAGGCCTTAACAAAATGGCTAGTAAAAACTTATTCTAATATTCTAAGATCATGCAAGAGGGGTGTGTGTCATACTAGCATTGTATTATCATCATATAAATGTATTACAAATTCAAAGAGCTACATGTGCAATTCAGGTTTTAGATCAGTCTCAAGTCGAGTCAGACCAATTTTGTTTGTTGATGAATACTGCTAACATGTATTCTTTTTTGTATGGTTTATAATCTAGGTAGTGGAAAGAGCAGCGGAGGCCATGCGAGGGGCTCGGGGGGAAACGCCGGCTATCAACAACCTGCTAAGGCATTCACGGTCGCTGTTGAGATGACGATCCACGACGTACATTAAAATCTCAGTAGTGGCTAATATATCTAGACTGTACAGGGTACAGAATTGTTGAGGAGAGTTTTAACAAGGATCCTCAGATTAAATTAAGCTCTTAATAGCTCCAGTTCATAACATTTCTTTTCTTCTCATTTGTCCTTGAACTACTTGTACAATCTAAACTGAAGTTTAATTTGTGTCGATGTGAATAAATAAAAAAATTGAGAAGGAAAGTGAGAATGCATTCATTTGTTTCAGGTTGGGAACAAATAAAACGGCCAAATTTTAGCAAAAAAGCCCAAGTAATTACAGCTATGGGATGTCCCATAAGAACTCATAATCAGAGCCGAGTAAATGGCAACCAAAGTTCCGAGATCGGTGTAGCTAGCAGCCGAGTAAAATAAATAGGCCCAAAGCCTAAATACATTTACCTGAAATGAACTTTCATATTCCGGCCCAGATCCTTTTCCTCTTCAATCGAACAACAAAAAAAGAATATCACCAAAAATTTGTTGCAAGTGAAGGTTGGGTGGTGAGGAGAGATATACATGCCGCACAGTAAGCTAGTTTTTTGGTGGAAATGAAGGCATAGAATGAATTTTTATAGCATATATGATATATCATCTATGGGTAAGTGAATAAAATAATTTGCAGAAAATTTTATGTGCAAATTATGTATCAATAAGACAAATTAAAAGTAAGTTTGGAGAATAATTCTGGTTTAGGGATAACGTCGACGGCTCAAAGCCCAATAGCCTCCTAGAATTGAAAGACTTATCCGAGTATCTGGCTCTCAGGTACATACGGCTGACTGAGCCTTTTAATTCGAACCAAACTTCACGTTATCCATTTCTGTATAAAAATAATAATAAGAGCATATGTAGTCTTTTCCTATAAACTCAAAATTTAGAAAAATAGCAAAAAAAAATTTGTGCTGCAGTCGTTCTCTATATTTAAAAAATTTAAGTTTGGAGAAACACTAGTAGACTTCTATATTTGATAGGAGAAATAGAAATTTCTCAAATATAGCAATCGAAAGATAATTTAGCGTCCGTCCAAAAAAATCACAGTTTAATTGAACGGACGCTAGATGATTCAGCGTCCGTACTTTTTTTTATTTTAATTCTGGGACAGAAGAAGTTTTTTTATTAGAATTTTTTTTTCTCTTGGTCACAAGATCATCTTGTGTCCCAAAAAAAATCCTTTCTTGGACACGATCATCTTGTGTCTGATCAGAATTTTTTTTTTTAAAAAAAAAACTCTCCGGACACAAAATCATCTTGTGTCCAATGAGTAGGCTTAAAAAAAAAAATTTAATAAATATATTTTTTTAAGCCAAAATTCTGGGATGCAAGAACATCTTGTGTCTAGTTAATTTTTGAGTTGAAACGACTACAACCCGAAGTTAAAATTACTATTTCTCTATGTCAAATATGCGAATTTTGAGTCTCAACGACTACAGATGCTCTGATAAAGAGGGAGTAGCTAAAGAATATAAGCATCCATACATATAAACTGAGTAGTACAAAATGATAATCTCTAATCTCTAATACTATAACAGGAAGAGTTAGGGTTGCCATTTGTAGACAACCTATAATTTGTAGACATTCAATCATATAATCGCAACTATTTATTTTTAAGTGACAGTTATATTAACCATTTATTTACTCAACTGTTGTTAGTTAACATAATACTCTCAAAATTTAAATTTATTTGCAACATAATTATTTACAAAGTGTCACTCATATAAGATAAAAGTTTGTGTCATTAGAGATAATTTGTAAATAATATATATGAGTAAAGGAATGTCTAAGAATCAAGATTAGATTATGTTTCATTATTTACTTTATAAGATTAAAAAAAAAAGGGTATGCATGGCACGTGCAGATTACTAGTAAAAGTTAATCAACACTACCTTATGCGTCAAATAAACACATGATTGGACAGGTAACCGGGGAGCAATGAAACGTCTCCGAATGGAAGAGGAGGAGTAGGACTCTCTAGTGGAGTTCAGGGAGGGAGATTTCTACGCGTGAGTACACACCTAGTCTTCAGATAGCGAGGGCTTTGTCTGCCAGAGTGTCTGCTGCTCATGTGATCTGTATCTGTACCTGTATCTTTTTTCAGTTTTTTCAGCTTTTCTACTTTGCTCTCCTGTAGTTCGGGGTTGTAATCCTAGGTGTATCTTCATTTGTTCTTCTATGCGTGTTAGAGTATGTACGTTGGTCTTTCGATCTTTGTAAATAGTACTACTATGTTTCTTTAATATCGTATTAATGAAGCGATGACTAGGTCATCTTTTATCAAAATCATCTTTTATTAAAAAAAAAAAAAAAAAAAAAAACTTATTATAGTATCGCTGGTTAGGATATGCAAGTTGGAATATATGGTAGGCACTTGAAATGGAACTCCAAATTTAAGATTACAGCAAGCAAACAAGTAAAATACATAACCAAATTTCATCTTCTCTTTCCCCTCTTATTTCCTCACAAAGTGCATTACTCATAATTGATACTGTAATCGCTCATAACATTAATCTCCTGAAGCTCTTTTCGCCGCGAGCGAATCCACGACACCCTGGTAGAGGGCAGTAATTTTTTCTCCTTCAGGTACATAATCCTTCACAACATCAGATGTTACAAACTCCTGAGACCATTTCACTATGGCCGGGTGATCTTCCACGTTGATCACACTCACTCCATTCACTGTCTGTATAATTTCGGTCCAAAAGGCAAAGTAGGTTGCAACAATGTCTATAAACCCGATGGTGTCACCGCCAAAAAATTTCTTACCCTTGAGCTGTGTCTCAAACTCCTTTTCAAGAATGGTCAAATTCTCCTTTGTTAGATCTATTGATTTCTGCTTCTCCTCTCCATAACCCCAGCATGCGATCCTGAATGTTGGCACGAACTAAACATGTAGACAGTTTAGTTAACTGTGTTATCTTTGGGGCGGGAAAAGGGGGTGCTAGTAACTAATTACTTATTTCTATTACAATCTTTATAGCAGTTAGAAGTGGACTAAATTAATCAGCTACTGCATGAATTATATATAATCAGAAATAGTTATCTAATGGTACAAGATGAACATATGTAGGAAATTAGTTTGAACTCTGTCGTGCTCTGTCACTCTATCACAAGCTTAAGATTTTAATTTGTTTTATTTTATACATCATTTAGAGGCAAGAATAACGAGGGATTTGAGAGGGAACTCTTATAAACTTAATTTTACCTTTTCATCGATGAACTTGGCCAACTGCCGCGCGTAAGCCTTGGCCTTTGGGTCTTTAGAGAATATAGGATGTCCACCAAATGCATCATCTACATATTCGAGGTCGACCAGCGAGCCGGATGCTATTAGATACCCACCGTGCACGAGAGCGGGAGTGTCCTTCTTGAAGATTGGAATGATAGGAGTGGAATCAAGAAACAAGGGGTTCTTCTTCCACTCATTTTCCTCAATGTCATCAAAGGAAACCCCTTTGAGTTTGAGTGCAAGCGCTACCCGGTATCTGAAGGGACAATGCCAGGGTCCTAACAACTTCACTTCAGCCATTTTACTTCTTATGTCTGATTAGTACTGCTGCTTCTTCTATCAGAAGAGTCTGGTTAGAACAAGTCACAAACATGAGCTTATATAGACCATCATATGCCTACTCCTTACTTTACCAATCAAATGTCTCTGTATAATTTTATATTTTTCTTAACCACGCTTGTTCGGTATTCATAAAATTTTATGACTGCATGGCATATAAGGACAATCAGGCTCTTGCTATTATGAACAAGTCATCTTTATTTATTAACTCAGATAATTGCCACAAAAATATTATGTCTTTGAACCTAATTACAGCTGTTTTGTGTATATATTTAGCCGATTTTAACTTAAATCCAGGACATATATATATATATATATATATATATATTCATTAAGCCTAAGAAGTAAGATTCCAAATTCAGGACTAGATCATCTATATATCTAACTCTTTATCTAAGAATGGCAGAGCCCAACCAACCATTAAAAAACAGAGGAGTTATTAAGAGCTTGTTTGATTATAAACTCTTGCAGATTATTGGCTTGCTCTTGTTGTTTTGATTTATTTTCTACTGTTGTTTTTATTATTAGTTTTAGGCCTAAACTATTAATTTTGGGCTGTTAGGTTTCAGGTCATTATTTCTTCTCCTAGTCTCTTCCTCTCGACAAAAATATTTCATATTCTACCCAAATAGAAATCAAATCCTCAAGCCTCTTTATTACAGTTCTTTTCATTTTGTTAGATTAGTGACATAATCAGGGTCGGCCCCCACCTTGAGGCAGGGAGGCGCCCGCCTCATGCCCCCAAATTTTTTGTAATTTTAGGGCTCCAAATTTGTTTTCCCCTTGTAAATATAAGAACGTATTTTGCACGTTAAAAAAAATGGTAATTAGGGGCCCCTGTTTTATATATTAAAGATACCCAGCTAGGTCTTTGTCAATGATTCACAGATTAATCAGGAATTAGGACTACATGGTATTTGATACTTAATTTGGGAGAGGGAACTTGTGCTTCACTTATTAAACTTTGATGAGAAACAACAAAGAATTAAACAAATAAAGGAAAGGGAGTGGTTGCACTTGGCAAATTTAATTGGAGGAGATGCGTGTTTGGGAATCCATGTGCATGTTCATGTTCATGTACGTTGCGGACCCAACTTCTTTCAGCAAACACAATTTTATAGTATACTCGTGGGAACGTGTTCATTTGTTTAATCCCCAGCCCTTAATCTGCAACTCGTTAATTATACCCAACGCTCGACATATATATTGTCTATATATCTTAATTAATTTCACCAATTACAATTTAATACCTTCACCTTCAAAACGTGTATGTTATTTTAATGCAGGATGGTTGAGGTAGTTATGAAATGACTGATCGATATAATGTTTTAGCAAGAACACATTGAGATTGATTACTAGTCATCTCATCCCTCATGCAGTTTGATATTAAGATTAAAGATTAGTGATAAAGAAAAACTTAGCGTTTGCAATTGCAATCACCAAGGGTTAAAACAAAATAAATATATATTTTTTGGTGGCTAGAAATGGATGAATAAAATCATACAAATATAAGAATTATTTTTTATAATGGGTGTTAATGGTGTTTTCTAGTATTTGTCCCTTTCTTCTGTTCTTGTTTCTTGGCCATCGTCAATCTAGAGATGAATTACAAAGGTCTAATTCATGTCGTCTGATGGGGAAAATGAATGAAATAAGGCCATCGAGTGATGCGTGTGCACGAGAGAGAAAGGGCTGGAGAGTATATATATACATAATTAAGCATTTTTTACTGCTCATTAAATTTTTTTTAAAAAAAAATCCATTATGAGAAAAAAAAAATAGTTGTAAATAACATAAAAAGATGTTAACTAGCTAGCTAGTAGTAAAAAATTGATAACATTTCTTATGTTCTTTATAGGACAAGGTGGGGGGGTTGCCCCTTTTCGATCTCCTTCCTATCTAATTAGCTACGGACGATATATAATCAAAACAAAGATTCCCAAAAAAATGAAATCCAAACCGAATAAGTAACTTAGAATGAATAATATGATCGAGTGAAAAATAAGATTTGAGAGACAACTTTAAGGTTATAATTTTTTCACTTTGGATAATTTTGAGTCATTAATTCCTGCATCTTTAGGGGAAAAGGTGGTAAGCAGGGGTTGGCATCTAAATCCATATTGTGCCTCATCAATATTTTCCCCTGAAGTATTCCCATCGCTATTGAAGTTTTGAACTCAAAGCCTCCCACTTGGCATGCATAGTGAATAACTCATCCTTATAATGATCTAATATAATTTCCCTTCTACTTACTATCTAGTCACATTCAAAATTTGAATATATCTCTTCTTATAACTTTAATTTGGTAAATTCTAAGTTGTAACTCTCTTCTCAAGTTTTGGGAGTACAAAAAGATGTACCGGTTAATTGTAAACAGACCACTAACTTTCGCAGCAAATCATGATCAAACTCATATGAATTGGGGCAAAAAGATCCGTATGAAAAAAAACTTATATGACGGCAGCATGTCAAAGTCCGGTTCGAATTTACAGAGTTGTTTTAACATTTTAAGGATGTACAAGAGGAGAGTGTCAATATATATACATTGTGAAAATGATATTTGCTCGTTAGATACCTACATATATAGGTTCTCTCACAATTTTTAATCTCTATAGAGATTCAAGAAATATACACCTAACATGAATTTTTAAAGCCTAATGGTTCATCGCAACTGGTGAACACTTTTTTTTGGTGCTATATAGTATAATCATAGATATTTTTGATACATACAGTCAATGTATCCTTGAAAATTAGTTTAGTGCAACCTTTTTTTTTTTTTAATTTTAAATTTTTTTGATAATAAGGGTACGTAGTGCCTAAAGGCTAGCTCCAGCCAATAGCAAAAATTAAGTACAACAATAAACAATATGAACAAATTTTATCAAAAAACAACAAATATCTTGAGAAAATTTTTGTATTCCATCTTCCGATAAGTAAACCGGAAGCCTAAAACACATGTTGATCAAACACAACAACATACTTACTGTAAGAAGAAACATACCTACTAGAAGAAGGAAATGAAGTCCAAACAAAAGGTTACATTAATGATATTATTTTCCTCAACCTCATGAATTGCAGTTTACAAGGACACTAGTAAGCAAATTGCATGAATTTGCACAAGTTATTACTTCCGAAACATAGCGATCATGATTTCTTTTCTTGATTGGAAGAAGGCAAGCAGCTTCTCTCGCTCCGGCATTTTCTTTTTCCCCACATCAGAGTTCAAAAAGTCCTCGACCCATTTCCATAGAATTGGGTGGTCTTCTTTAGTGAACACATCCACTCCGGCAACCTCCTGAAGAACTCCAAGCCACAGTGCAACGTAGTTGGCAGCGATGTCCAGATACCCAATCTTGTCCCCTCCAAAAAACTTGTTCCCGTGGAGTGCTTTTTCAAGAACAGTTAGATTCGCCTTAGATTGGTCGTATGCAGTCTTTTGAGAATCTCCTTCGAGCCAGAATGCCAACCGAAATGTAGGAATACACTATATATGCATGCAAGGAAATACAAAATGGATTAGATAAATACTATAAGTGTATGTTTCACAATTCTTTTTTTTTTGATGAATCGGATAGGATCTTGCGACCCCAGCCATCACACAAAAAATTATATTAAGATATAAGCAGTATTTTACAAGCCGTAAAATGAACGAGCTAGTCTACAAAAAATATACAGAGATCAGAATAAAGAAACCACAACACAACAATAGTCAGAAAACCAAATAAATTGGGACCAGGGGACCACGCTGCGAGCACCAAAGGACAGCAAGCGACCGGTCGGCATTGGAACCAGCCTACCCGACATACGGGACACCTGGCTATGGACGAAGTGAGCATCCGGAGATCACAGGAAGGCATATGTTTCACAATTCTAAATAGAAAATTCAGAGAAAATGATATACCTTATTGTCGATGAAGTTGGCCAAAAAGCGGACTTGAGCCCGTTCAGATGGATCCTTGGGCATGAGAGGATAGCCACCGAATTGGTCCTCAATGTATTCCAGAATGATGAGGGATTCGGCTATGTAGTTGCCCTTGTGAACAAGAATGGGGATTTTCCTGAAAATAGGATTGTACTCGTCATACAGTTTTTCCTTGTTCGGAACATCTATGTTCAAGCATTCATAGGGAATTCCTTTCAGCTCCAGTGCAATCTCTACTCTACGACTGAAAGGACTTGTCACATATCTCCAAAGCTTTACTTCTTCGTTCGACATTATTTTAACTCCTCTTCTTTCTTAATTTCCTTTTCTTTTGGGTAATTGTTATGCTTTCTATGATCAACACTTCTCGCGGCCGGGCATTATATAGGAGTTATTTGGCTTATTAACCCTCTTTTTGAAAATATTTAGTAAAATACCCTTGTTTTGAAAATAATTAGTGAAATACCCTAGTTCTTGGTTAGATTTCTATAGTATTCTTCCTATAGTAATTTTTATAGGATGTGTGACCTTTCTACAAAAACTAAAAGTTTTTGGGTTTTAGCATAATTTTTATTTCTATTATTAGATTTTAGTTTTTCTGCTTTCTACCTTATAAATTATTAATAAATATACAGAAAATTCTTAAAATTAAATTAAATTTACTTACTTTGTACTGACTCTGATACCACTGGCGTGGGTGCGTGAGATCTCTTATATTGTAGGTGTGAGTAGCACTTAATCTCCTGCAGACCTGAAAATTAAAAGGAAGAGAGTATCAAAAACTTTTAAAAGTCTAAAGAGTAAAGTCTAAATGGTTGAAATAAAGATCAAAGTTTGCAAAATAATATTCTTCGAAATAATGGATATTGTCAATTCTAAAAAAGTAATCAGGAATGATGGGAATTTCGTCGTCATCGTCGTCAAGTTCTTTTATATATTCTGATTCTGTCTCATATTCTTCACTATCATATGGAGGTTCTTCGAGTTCTTCTGTATGTCTATGTTCTCCTCCATTCTGTTCATGTTCTTCTAGAAATTGTCTGTATGCAGTCGTAGGACTCCAAACGTAACTACTAAATATACCATTTTCATAAAATAACAAAGATCTTTCGTGATAAGTTAGATCGTCAATTATTTCAACATTTATATTACTAGTTTCTCCAGGAATTATTTGGTTTATTGTTATAATTATTACTCGTTGAATGCTAAAAAAGAATAATTTGAATTCGTAGCAATCATCCATGCTTATTTGTCTATGAGGATAATAAACATCAAAAACTAGCATTCTGTCACTACCTTGGTAATTAACCATTAATTCAAAAATTGGTGAAGCAATACCGAAATTATTATCCATTGCTTCCGAATAATAAGGATTTATGAAATAAAGAGCAGAGAGAGATTTCTAAGGATACCTAAAAAACAAAACAAAACGGCCCATCATGCTTCCGACCTAGTTAAACTTTTTTGATTCAGTGGATAAAATACCCCCGGTATGCACCCCGATTTCTGTGCTCCTTTTACGTTCTTCCCATCTCAAGATTACTATGCCCTCAATAGAGCTTCATCCAAGAGATACGTCTAGAACAACTAGTAGCACTTTGGTACAGACAACCACAAAAGTCTAACTATAGAAGGTTGCAAATGAGTCTTTTTGCAAGATTATTTAGGCAGAGCCTTACAAAACTCTCCCTAAGGGAAAAGAATTTAGTTGTTCATACCTTATTTTCTACAGAGGCTGATAGATGAACTCATAAAAGACATTTTATTTTCTTCAAGCTTGTTACAAACAGACTTACAAAGATTATGAGGAATTTTTTTTTCTTTCCAAGATAGTCTGCCCTCTCCCTTACCCTACCTTCCCTTTTATAGCCGAAGGGATGGCTTCACACCAGATACAATTATTATTCTCCTTACATCACTGCTTACATCACATATACAATTATTGCTTTTCTTACATCAGTGCTTACGTCATGTTACATTAAATGCTCTGATTACATTTTTGGCCTATTCCAGGAAAAGAGATTCCTCTTGGCCGACATCTTCACATGCTGCACATTTATGTTGGTGTTCCATCTTCATCAGGCTACAGTAATGTACAGCTGTCTTTGCTGTCATTGTCATTGCTCCAGTAGATAGTATCTGGTACCAGCTGTCAAACAGCTCATGTTTATCTTGTGGCTGTTTGATTTTTACTATACTGTACATTATTATCTTATCTGGATCTGGGCTGTCATAGATCCATATATTGCTGTCTCTTTGTTTTATGTCTTTTAATTCACAGTACATGTTCCTAAAGCCCATTGCTCTTCTTTCTGGGATTAATTTCTCAAATTCTTCGACCTTAAATGGTACAATGTTTGATGCTCCATAGATTATTTGGGTGGTCATCCCTATTTTTATAACATGTTCCGCTGGGTATTCTTCCTCATCATTTAGATACTCTGGGATGGCTGAATACATTCTAACATATATTTTTGAGGCCTTCGTGAGCTCAAAATAACTTTTAGCTGCCTTGTAAATTTCTCTTGGTAGGTGGATTAGTTCTTCACATTCTCTGGATGGGTAAATACAATGGATAAGTCCTCTTTCGAATAGTGCCCTAGTTGTTCTCGGATTGGCTCCTGGTAGGATGATGGCCTTGTTCATGTGCTGCTGAGATATGGTTCTGATGAATTGGTTTACTTCAGTTACTTGGCATAGCTTCTGAATATATTGTAAAATAATATTTTCTTTGATGTTTTGATAGGAGCTTTCTCTGTAAGAAGTGTCTCCTTATATGTGGTTTTATTTGGAGATGTAATTGCTTCTTCCTTAACTGACTGAGAAGGCTCACCTATCTCACTCATTTTTTCATCCGCCATATTTTCTATGGTTATATGCTGGCTTATATGCTGATAGAACAGACTCTGGAGTCCACATATTTGTAGTTGTAACTGGTTAAATACTCCTTTTAATTGCTCTGCTATCTCCTTTAGGTAAACTATATCTCGTTCTATTTGCTGAACTCGGGTTTCCATTCTGCAACAAGTGGAAATAGTTAATTTCTTGATAAGAAATCGGCTAAAATATTAAGTTTTCCTTTTATGTTTTCTATTAAGAAATCGTAATGTGCTAACTCCATCTGCCATCTAATCAATCATTTATTTGCTATGGTTGGGTCTATTATTTTATTGATCCAACTTTTTTCTTGTGTATTATCTGTTCTTACCGTAAATTTTGTATGTATTATGAATAATTCAAACTTTTTTATAGCTTTTAAGATTGCTAGTAGTTCTTTTTCGTTTATGTGGTAATTTTGTTGGGTTTGTGTGAAAGAACCACTAGTATATCTAGCTAATTTTTCTTCACTTTATCCTATTTCAATGAATTTTAATACCGCTCCCCAATTAGTTTCACATGCATGAGTTTCTATTATCCAAAAACATTCTTTAACCGGTAGTCTTAGCTTTGGTAATTCTGAAGTTTGTTGTTTTAATATTTTAAGTTTCTCTTCATCCTCCGGGGTCCATTCCCATTTCTTAGACTTTTTGAGTTTTTGTTGCAACCAATTTGTTTTTGCTGATAAATTTGGTATGTATCCTCTTGTTTGATTTAGTAATCCTATTATAGCTTGCACTTCTCTTTTTTCTTTTAAGACATTAGGAAAAGTCTTTATTTTTTCTGTTATATGTGGTTGTAATTCTATTCCTTCATGTGATAATTTTGTTCCTAAGAATTCTATCTCAATTTTGAATAATTCCATCTTCTTTTTTGATAGTATAATGCCTGCATCTTTCACCATTTCTATGAATTTTAGTAAATGTTCTTTATGTTGTTCTTTATTTTCTGACCCTATTAGAATATCGTCTACATATACTAATATGAAATTGTTGTATCTTTCAAAAATTTTATCCATATATTCTTGAAATATTCCTGGGCTATTTTTATAGCCGAATGGTAATACATTCCATTCATAAAATTCTTGAGGTGTGCTAAATGTCGTTAAAGGTTTTGAATCTTCTGTTAATTTTACATGATAAAATCCTGATTTGCAGTCAAATTTCGAATATATTTTTCTTGTTCTTACTGTGTTAAGTAGTATTTGCATATCTGGTAGTGGATATCCAAATCTCTTAGTATTTTTATTTAATTCCTTGTAATTTACTACCATTTGAGATTTACTTCTTTTTTCTTCTGAATGTTTTTTTACTATGAATGCTGGTGATGAATGAGGACTTTGTGATTTCCTTATATAATTATTTTCTACTAATTCTTTTATGTGTATTTTGAATTCTTCTAGGTCTGTTGGAGTATGTCTTATTGGTCTAATTTTAATTATTTTGTTCTTATCTATTAACTCTATATGTGTCGTGGGTTTACTTAAGTTCCATTTTGCTAAGGGGTCTTCTCCGCACAGATCCTCTAATTGTTTTTGTAAAATTTCTTTTGTAGTAGTTATTTGAACTTGTTGTATTCTAGTTTTATTTGGTAAGTATTGATATTCACCACGGTGGGTTAAAGAAACTCTGATGTGTGGTAGGTCAGTTCTGGAATATAGTTGTGTTATTCTAATTGCTATTGCTTGGTGTCCGCAAGGTGTTGTAAATACAACTGATTTATGTGATATAGTTATGGGATAGTATTGTTGGAAGAAGTCATTTCCTAAGAGTACGTCATTATTCATATCGTTAAATTGGTATACTATGGGTATTTTTAGTATGTAACTTCCTATTTGTACACTAACGTTTTGTTGGTATTTGTCCAGTATGATTGTTTGTTCGGTTAATCCAGATATGGCTTTTTTATTAAAACCATCTTGTTTCCATTTTGGTAGTATATTCTCGCGGCATAAACTAGTACCTGCTCCGGTGTCTATTAGACTATGATAGTTTCTTGATTTGTATCCGTCGTAAACAAATTCTGTTATGATGTATAATGTGTTTTTTATTGCTCTTAATGGATTCATTTGTCCAATATCCTATTTATTACCATGCTTTCATTGTTTACTGTTATTGTGATTTTTTCTTCTTAAATCGAGTAAGGTTGTACTGATGTAAGGAAGTCAGTTCCTAATAACATATCATTAACATGTTGTTCTGGGTCTACATGTAAATGTAACAATATTTCCTTTTTACCATTTATTCTTAGTGGTAGTATGATTTTATGTACAATTGGATGTCTATTATTGTAATAATCTAAGTAATAATATGGGTTATCTAATGTTATCAATTCAGTGATTTTTATATTTGTTTGTTTAATATGTGAATTAGTAGCTCCTGTGTCGACTAAGGCTGTTTGTTTATTCCATTTTCCGTTGTCATAATATTCTATTTCTATTTTAAATTGGTTATTATTTTGGTGTTCTAATGTATTTATTATTGGTATTATTTCTAATGCTTGTTGTTTATTTCTTATTGATGGTGACCTCTTTCCGAAAATTATTTGTGGTGCTTTTTCTTTTTCTTTTTCTTTTGCTTTATTAAAGTCGAATTCTATATAATTTGGTATAGTCATTTTAGGGTTTTCCCTAGCTGGTTTGTACCTTATGATTTCGCTGAATAGCGGCTCTATTTTAAAATTGTCTATATTTCTATTCTTTACTTCGTGCTTACTAGTGAAAGCGTAAATATTTCTTATTTGTATGCTCATAACTTTGCTTTTTTCTATCATTTCTATACCTGATAACTTATGATACATGACTAGACTTTTATCTTTATTTTCTTCTGTCATGCTTATAGAGAAATTATGTTTTATTGTGAACTTTATCTTTTGGTACATTAGGTTTCCTTGCACTATTCCTATTAAGGCGTCTTGTGTACTTGATATTATCCTATCATCCATTAGATATATTTGGAGGGGTGTATTTATTCCTTCCTTAAAATAAGCTTTTATTATTATTTGTACAGCTCCTAAATGTATGTGTCTTAATGTTTTTCTGGTTTTTTCGTTTATCTTTTCCATTTCTTGTCTTATTATTCTTTCTGTTATTAATGGGATTATGGTTTTGCCTTGTGCTTGTTCAATATCTATAGGTTGTTCATTATTCCTAGCTATTACTATGGTGCTTTTCTTTCTTTCAAATATTGGTAGTTTAAAGATTTCTTTTGGATTTATATCTAATTTGGTCTCTCTTATTTTATCGTATTTTTGTATGTCAAAGCACATTCTTTCTCTTAATTCTTCATTGTTTTCTTCTCTTTCTGAGGGTTCTCCTATTTCTGTTAGATCAGTTAACATGTATATTTCACATTCTTCTGTTTCACCTTCACTACTTCCACTATCTTCTTCCATTACCATTATTTCTTCATCTTCACTTATGTCTGACCATTCTTCATCATATTCTATGGGTTCATAATTTATGTTATTCATTTCTTCAATTTCTTCTACGTACTTTACATTTTTTTTTTCATTCTTTTAGGACAATTTGGTGATATATGTCCTACCTCTCAATATATGTAACAATTACATTTTTTTTGGATTTTTCGTATACTGTCTATTTTTGTTTTTATTTATTTTTCTAAAGTATTTTTTAAAAGGTTTTCTATATCTTTTAAAAGCTTTCCTATATTTTGGTTGATATTTTTGGAATCTGTGATTATTCCTCTTTGTGTATTTATAGTTATTATATCTATAGTTATTATTGCATCCCCAATGATTTGGTCTTGCATCTTCACAGCAGCTCCTTTGTTTATACGTTCTATAATATTTCATTGTTGCTCTAGCATCTTGGCATACTTTGTCTCTATAATCTTTTACAAATTGCGTTCTATACCCTAAAGTGTCTACTTCAGGTTTCACTTTCTCATTTACATATGCACTATATATGTTTATGCTCCATGGATCAGGTAATTTTAGAAAGAATGAGTCTAAAATTGGACTCCGTTCTTCTTTTGTGTAATAACTATCTTGATAATATTCTCGGAATTCACAAGCATAGTTGTCAAAATGGCACATGTCGCATATTTCTAAGTTACTTAGTCTCCATCTTGTTTGATTCTTTTTATATATGGTGTGTTTTTCTCCTTTATCGTATACACTGAATTCGGTTCTTATTGCTTTTTCGTAATTTGTAATTATTTCTTTTAAACCTAAAGTCCTTTGTGCAGAACTTTCTTCAGATCCTTTATCATCAATTGGTCTTGATTTTCTTATAGTATTTCTTTCTTCTTCTTCTAGTCCATTCCACCATTTTGCTACTACTTCCATAAAGGTAGCTTCTATGAATTTTTCAAATGCATTTCCGTTAAGGTTTTGTCTAAATCCTACTATTAGTGACACTTTTACCCATTCTTCAATTGTTCTATCTACATCTTTTACGCAATCTAGGTCTAACCATTCTTCATTTCCTGCTATTCATTTTTCGAAGTGTTCTGTTGGTTCATATTTTGGAGTTTCTTTTTCTTTACCTTTTCCTAGTTGCATTCTTCTTTTTGTATTTTGCCATTTCCATGGTAATTGGTATGGTTTTTTGTGAGGTGGTGGTCTTAAAATTTCATACATGTTACTTGGAATTTCTGAAGGTTTTTCAATAATTTTATCTTGGTCCATTTTTACTTCTTCGTATGCTATATCTAGATTTTTCAAGGCTTCTTGCACTTCTTCTAAATTAGGATTTGCCATTAAATCTTCTATTTCTAGAATATTTATGTTAAGCTTCGTTATGGCTTCAAGTTCTTTCATACCTTCTTCTGTTATATCTAGTTCTTCTTCTAGGTATTCTGTTATATATCTTCCTAATTCTTTTATATTTTTATTTATGATTCTTAAATCTTTTCTTATATCAATGAACATTTGAGGACCGGTGTAAACTTCTTCCAAGTCTTGTATGTTTAAATAAATTTTTGGCTCCATGTCCTACTATTTTGTCTGCTAGTAGGCGTTGGCAATACCAACTTGCTTCTTCGTTTCTGTAATCTAATACTTTGTATGCTATTTATTTTTGTATCTCTTTAGGTAGTTGATTAGTTACTTTTATTGTTAGTAATAGGTATTCTGATATTTCTTTATTGGCGATATGCTTACTTTCTACTAATTTTTTATCAACGTATCTTATCTTGAATTTTGAAAGATTTTTTAATTTAAGTTTCTTTATTTTCTGTGAATTATCCAGCTTTTCTAAGGTTAAGGTGTATTATAGTTTATAATTTCTAGAGTGGGGTTATATATAAAATTTTGCTTTTTGGTTATTTAATTAAAAGGGGTAGTTGGCTAAATATTTTTGGAAGAAGGGTATTTGGCTAAATAATTTTGAAAAGTGGGGTATTTACCCACTATGCTCCATTATATAGACAATTGACAGTGGAGATAGATAACGAAATGTTGACGTAAGGTTCACATTACCCGAAATGTCCCTGTTGATGTATGGTGTCCTAGATGTAATGAAGGAGAGGAAGACGTTGACCATATTTTCATTCGATGCCCTAAGGCTATATTGTTATGGAAAGTTATGGGGTTGGGTTTTGGTTAATTTTGTCGACCGTCCAACCATTATCAAGGATGTCTGGGATAGATGGAGGAAAATTCACATTAGAAAAGTGAATAGGGGGATATGGAATATTATGGCGGCTGCTATTATTTGGATTTTGTGGCTTGATAGAAATGATGCATGTTTCCATAATATCGTTTCTAGATTTTCTGTTCTATTTGGTAAAATTGTAGTGGAGCTGATTAATTTTTGGGCAGGACACCTAGGGGTCAGGAAGAGGCTCCGTACAAATGTGGAGGAGTGGAGCTCACGATGATATCAGTTGCCACCGAACTCTCGGGACGAAGATTTGTTCAGTGTATTCGGCCTTTAATTTGGACTCACTGTGGGTGGTGTGGTCGTTATGGAACCAGTCAGTGGAGAATTTCCTGCT
This sequence comes from Hemerocallis citrina, assembly GCA_017893485.1. Classification (NCBI taxonomy): domain Eukaryota; kingdom Viridiplantae; phylum Streptophyta; class Magnoliopsida; order Asparagales; family Asphodelaceae; genus Hemerocallis; species Hemerocallis citrina. The sequence goes on along the minus strand of CM030360.1, from coordinate 278,045,041 downwards.
TTGTTCTAGTACTAGTATCGTGTATTTCTTTCGATGTTGTTGTTTGAGATTTTAGATTCCGGGATCTAGATGTGTAATATTTTGTACAGATTGGTTCGTTAATGATTATTAATGGAACCGGCGACTTTGGACACCGTTATTTTCAAAAAAAAAAAAAAAAAAAACAAAGTTTCACATTACCAATTCTACTGCTCACAAATAAGTGAAACTTTTTTTATTAGTTGTGACTTTTCATCACTTATAGCTACTCATCCATTATAGATTTATACTTTATACATCTACTTATCTCGAAATGTTTATATCTATATATATATACACAAATCCGGCCACCTTCTTTCAACCTAATGGTTGCTAATATAACTAGCTAGGAAATGGTATCAAAACTGGAAAGAAATCCTGTTTTATATAGTAGGTAGTTTTCCTAAAACTACGTACCATGTTCGTAACAATTGAAACTACAACTTCATTAATGTCTTATAATATAAGTTACAAGGAAGAGAAAGAGAAATGTGGCTTATAGTGTATGTTTAGTTGCCCTCAACAATTTTCTTGTGATGAGCAGAGTGCCATTATACATCGTCTATTTTAAATTTATGACTCTTCTCAGAATTGCTGATTTTTTTTGTTATTTTTGCTAATTTTATTTTCGGTTCAATTTGATCAGGAAGAAAAAAACAGAGATTAATGTTAATAAACTAAATGAACTTGCATTGTGATTTACTCTTCAAATAAAATCTCCCTGACTCATACTATTAGTTATTTAGTACGAGTAATATTTAATCTTTGAAATGAAATTGAGCTTAAAAAAGATAAACTTCTGTTATTTGGACAAATTTAGTGTACGTTTTCTTTGTTTCAATGCGAATTCTGCACTTGTCATTTCCACTAAATATGTTTCCACTTTATACCCTGAAGTCCTAAACTTTGTGAAATTTGTTTAAGCTAGCTTCTTTTATGTATGAACGCTAACCCCTCATGTTTTTTCTGACCAGAACGTTGAGTGTTTGGTTGGAGGGGAATGGAGGGGAGGGGAGGGGTTTTTTAAAACTTTTCATGTTTGGTCCATTTTTTAGGAGGGGGGGGAGGTGCAACACCCCTCCTGACTCAATTTTGGCTCCCCTCCAATATTGGGGGAATTTAGAGGGGAGAGAAATTATGTAAAAAAATTTAATATGAATGGACTAAATTACCCTTTTAGTTAGTTCTCTCTCTGATATTTTCCCTCTTCAATCTCTTCCCTTTTAGTATGTAATTAAACACTTGAAAATCAGAAGTAATCTAAATAATTCTCCTGTGAAAGCTATGTGACCTGATGCTAATAGCGGTTGATGGAATGCAAACCAAGAGATCATCGTCTCTAGCTATAACCAATCATGTATTGAGTATTAGCTAAAATCTGATTCTAAACTCTGTATTGAGTATATGCTATCACCTTTTGGATTATACCAATGTAACATCATAGTACGCTCCATCAAGCTTTGGAATATTATTAAACCAGGTTGTAAAGGATTTAAAACAAAAATGAATAGAAAAACAAATAATATCACACTTTTTTAGGGTTCCTAGCTGGCTAATAAACTGCTTCAGCCATGACGAACTAGGCAGATAACTTGCCCATGATCCCTGGAGCTGCTGTATTTGGCGGCTGAAGATATGATACCGAAAGTGATATAGTTCAGTTAATTTAGCAGCCAAGACTATTTTTGATCATGTTCCTAGTAATTCATGGCGGTTAAAGCAGCTAAAAATAGTATTTCATACCCAAGACGGCTCGGTGGATGTAGACTTCAGAATGTCCTCACATTACAGTCACATTATGCATATGAATCACAATCTAATAGTGAGCTCATTGGTTTTTAAGCTTCGCTTAATCAAATTCATCGCCTATAAAGTAGACAATGATTATTTTGAAGTGATGCAGACAAGAACAGAATCAAGTAGGAAACAAAACCACATTAAAAGGCCATCTTCCATGATTTCTAATTTCTATGCATACAAGGTATGGTCCTCCTTCAAACCAAAAACACATACCTACTTCATCGTACTCTTGAGTACTCTTGAATAGATTAGAGAAGTAGGTCTTATGTGCTCATATTCAGACAATGGTTTGCTCGCGCTCGCTCGCTCGCTCTCTCTCTCTCTCTCTCTCTCTACGCGAACAAAGACACATTTTCTTATAATTCAGCTTTGTGCAGGATGACGAAGTAGTTCGATTGGACCAAACAGAGCCTTAGTATATGTTGAAAAATAATTAGTTCCAAAGATTAATTGTTTCAGTAACTTGTCCCAAAGATTAGTTCGATTGGACATATCGACCTCCTTGTGAAGGGTATAAAAATAATTTTATTATAAAATTCATTCTCTCCCCTTGTGAACCAAACAAGAAGATAATTATTTTCCCTCCCCTCCCCTCCTTTGAACCAAACAGAGTCTTCATTAAATCTCTCCCTTCTCTTTTCCTCCCCTCCCCTCCCCTCCATTAAAATTCCTCCCCTCCCTTCCCCTCCCCTCCTTTGAACCAAACAGAAGAGCAAAACTATAACAACTAAAGGTGCACTAAAATAATAATTACATTAAATGATGTAGCATATTTAGTCAACAAACAAACATGAGCAATTTATTTTTTTCTCATTTTTTAATTAATTGAAAAAGTGAACAAAACAAATCAATAAAATAATAACTGTGGTTTTTAATTAGATTCAATTAATTAGTTTTTTTTTGGATGTTTGTTTTGATAGAAATATAGTGGAAGCTTTTTTTTTTGTTGCCAAATTTAGTTTGCTTTTCCGTTACAAGTGATTTTTTAAATCTTTGTTCTAGAAAAAAAGGTTTACAAGAAAATGATGAGAAAAAAATTATATGGACCATGTTCCATGAACCAGTGGACTTACCTACCATTTGATTTGCTATGAAATGTGTGTCTTATGTGAATCAAATGGTTGGCACAGTCTTCAAAGCAGATCAAGTAGTGATAAAACCTACTGGTTCATGGACCAGGGTTTATATAATTTTTTTCTGAAAATGATGTGTCACATCATATTTAAAAGAAGATTTTTTTTTTCCTTTAAAAAAAGGGAAAACTTTTAAGAGATTGTATGTTTTATATTTTTTCGATAAAAAACTAAAATGGTTGTGATTACCCTCTAATATAACTAAAAATGGGGTTAAATCGGAACCGTTTAAAGTGAGGCACGAATCTCAAAGTCTCAGGGGCAGGACGGTAATTTCACCTATAGACAGGTGCGAATCGGGCACCGGGTCCCTCCTCTTAGACCCGCTAACTCATGAACGAATCTGTTCAGCTGGAAACGGGTCTCAACCCGTTAGGGGCCAGCTCAACAGGATTGGAGGAAATCCTGGCTCGCCCTGATCTTGAGGAGGTGGTTATAACCACCCCTATCCTGCCACACCGGGAAGTAGGGATTCACTCTTATCCTGAAAGAGATCCCCATTGCGACTATAAAAAACCCCATACCTCATACTGTAAAAGTGATCACTCTTTGTGCACTTAAGCTTTTTCCTTTACTTTTTCTGGTATTGACAAGAGCGTCGGAGGGTTCGTCGCCGGGATCCTTCCCGGTATTTCGAACGTTTGTGCAGGTCAGCGGGAGCATCGAGAAGCCAACTCATCAGCAAGGAAGAAGTAGGATCCTGTCCGTTCGAGTTCCTACGAACCTATAAATCTCATCTATTGCCCCCACACCAGAATTCAGCGGCCACACCCTCCATAGTGTAATATGTTCATTTAAATTCATTAGCTTTCAATTCATCCGAACAAGGAAAACAATTCTGTGAAACTATTTTTTAGTTTTAAAAAATGATATCTAAACAAAGAAATTAATTATTTTGGTTTTTTGAACTTATTTTCTAGTCAAATAAATAACAAAAATTAAAATCTAAACATATTTTCTATGTTTCTGCAATGTGGGTGGGATCAAGCTTTCAAGGAAAGAACGGGTGTAAGCTTTCTAGTGAACGCAGGCCCTGACTGAATCAATGACCACATAAGCTGAGAGAAAGAGTTCAGACTTCTTTATTGCGTTGCGCAAAAAGATCGAGAAGATTTTCCGACTTCTTTAATACCTCGGGCACTTGGTGGAAAAGACAGATAAGGAAAGAAGCAAGCGGAAAAGGTGGTTTCAAATGCACCAACACAGTTTGGGGATACTAATATATTGTTCACTTGAAATAAGCAACCTCTAAATCAAGTTGATGATGTGACTATGCTGAGTAAGCAAACCGCACCATTTTGTATGATCTTTTTTATGTGTATTTTGTAACTACAGAATTATTACTAACATAAATACAGAATTATTACTAACATAAATAAATAACATAATATGATGACCAGAGTAGGATAGAATAAGACTATGCAATAACAAGATGAATGATATGGTGTAGATGACGTGGTCCCATCAGGGCCATCAGATCTTTCCATATTTGGTTTTTCTCAGATCATCAAGTCAACAAGTCCAACGGGCTTCTGCCAACTCAGATCCACAGGCAAACGGGTCCGACCCGAACCATTAGGATTCCAGATATGTTTGCCCCTGCCTATAAATACCAGACCCCTTCCTCTTGCCCAAGGTAATAAATCTTTCCCCACCTGAAACCTAGCCATTATTGCTTTTTCAGTGACTGACTAGATCGTTGGAGGGCCTAGGGACTTCTCCTGGCATTTCGAGGCAGTGTGCAGGTACAAGAGTCCGAGCCGAGCTCCGAGATTCGAGCCGAGTATCCGGCCTCTGCCTCCCTCCCACTACTCCCGAGCTGGTCCTACGGCCTAGGGTTGTGTAACACCCCGAATTCCAAATAAGCCTAAATTCGAAGTTCCACAGGATCTTTACACTTCACTTCGTACAATTTTATAAGGAATTTAAAACTTTTATTACAACAAGGTCTTTTTACATCATAACGCAGTAGAAAGTGAATAAAATACAACAATGATAAATATACAATTGTAACAACTTTAGCATTTAAGTAATCATTAGCATCAAATTCATCTTTATATCTTCTTGTAAATTTCAAGTCCTGCATATGAAACTGTGGGTATGTCAGTTTCTTACAACCGACACAATATTATACATGGCCATCCTCGCTAGGCCAAAAATATAACGATTCTTTAATAATTTAACAAACAAAAATGTGAATGCATCACAAACAAAGCTAAAGATGGACTATCCTATTGATATCGTGTGTATTTGTGCACTTAACCTTAATACAGTTATTTATATTTAATGACACTAATGCACACTTGTTCGAACCTATGCATCCCATTCTATATAGATCCGAGGCAAGCCCTTAATCGTACTTCATCTTGTAGAGTTGAATCCCTCGTTATGAGTTAAACTACTACGGTACCAACGGTAAGTTCTTAGATGTTTTATGAGTTACGAGCCCATGTCCAGACACCCTGGAGGGAAATCCCACGTCATGATATGACGCATCATGTAGACAACTTATGGACAATTCACCTCCGTCATGGGACGATGGCACTACGTAGTCACCAAGCACCCCACAAGCGTCACCACGATCCCGATAATTTCGGGGATAGGTTCACGTCATGACATGATGTATTATGTAGACAGCCTGTGCAAATTCTCACACCGTGAATCTGAGGCCCTCATACTTGTGTTTTTCTCTTACTTTCATCACATCTTCACTATATTGTTGTCTTCAAGTTTTTAGTTTGTTTTAGAAGAAAATTATCACAACCTAGAGCTAGCTTACCTTATCGGACTTAAACCAATACAAGAGACTTTAACATCCTGAATTTTTATAAGAGTTTGAGATTTTACATGTTTTGCACGTATGATTTCATATGCATTTTTCTAGAGACAAATATTTTCTTCATAGCCTAAGCTATTAATTATTCTCCTTGTTTCCCAAAAGATTTATTTTTAAAGCCTAAATAAAATCCTAGGTCTAATTTTAGCCCATTATAATTAATTTATTAATTAATTCTCTTGAGCCCATGGTCTTTTGGCCCATTAGTGAGCCCAATTAATTTAAATTCTCTTTTAATTAACCCAACTTGTAATGTAGACCAACTTAATAAACAATTAATTAAAAGTGCATGAACAAAATTTTGTAGGGTACTAGTTTGCATGTGCATTGCACTTGCACGCACAAATACACCTTTAGAAGTAGGCCGGATAATGCAAAAAGAGAGGGAGAGATGGGAGTAGTGGTGAGGTGGTTATCTCATTCAAGGGTAGTTTCTACAACTCCCAAACTCATCCTAGTCTTTGATCCTTAACTATTTTGACTAATCCTAGCCATTCAACCCACTCAAAAATGTGTATAAATACCCCCTCTCATTTATGCATTTTTGCACTTGAAAAAGTAAGAAACATAACGAGTTAGAAAAAGATTGAGAGAAAATGAGAGAAAGATTGAGTGTGTGCTAGTATGTGTGTGCACCTTTGGAGGCAGGCCAAATCGACAAGAAGGGGAGCTCGAGTTCCATCAAGCACAAGGAGGTGAAGGCAATTTGCGGCTCGATCTAGGAGGAGAAGGATCGCTCTTTGTTCAAGGAGATTTCTAGAGTTCTTTCTTTTGTTTCTTCAAATAGGTGAGCAATTTTCTCTAACTTCTAAGTAGTATCATGCTAGGTGGTGTGCTAATCATGCTAGAATAAATAAGTGAAAATATTTCTCTTTGATAATACCATGATTAAGGTGAAAATGGAACAAATGTGAAATTGCATGAAATGACTAAGTGAAATTGATTGAATGATATGATTGTTATTGTGATATTTTGATATTGATCTAGGATGCTAAATGAATAAATGTTTCTCCATGTCGAAATATTCGTGTACGTGGGAAAAGTGCAATTTAAGAAGTATGCTTATGTGAAAAATACAAATGGTGAGAATCTCCATGTTATTAAAATAAGATTGATTAGTAAATTATGCATGTTTATGGCTAGTATGATTGTTACTAAATAATCCTAAAAGTTGTATGTTATTTGTTGGGAAAAATGAATATTTTATTATTTAGGCCAAATTCAAGAAATGATCATTTTATGTGTAAATCAAAAGGGAGAAAAAAAAAAGACTCATTAGTCTAATAAAGAAAAAGAACTAAAATATGATTGGAAGAAACCAAGAAAAATGTCTCTTTGAAAAGGAAATTGTTAATAGAACATTATGTGATTTTTTTTTTGTACAGTTGTAGAAAAAAAAGAGGTACTTTATATGGAAAAATGAGAGTTAAGTGGTATTTTGAAAATCTTGAGTTACTGTATAAGTTCCATATTTCGGACTTTAGTTACTGAACAGTCGACCATATATGTCTTAACAGTCGACTGTCCAGATTGTTTATTTTCGAGTTTTAAATCATCACAGAACAGTCGACCAATTATGTCCTAACAGTCGACTGTTTTGACTATTTAAATTTTGAGTTTTTAATCATCACAGAACAGTCGACCGACTATGTCCTAACAGTCGACTGTCCTGGCTAATTTAATTTTTAAGTTTTAATCCTCGTAGAGCAGTCGACCGACTGTGTTTTAACAGTCGACTGTCCTGACGATTTAATTGATATCCAGATTTCATGAGAAAATTTGTCTATAATTCAGGGCCTAGTGTAAAGGAGAAATCGAGACTTTTGCAAGAAAGAACTTATTCTAAATTGTTAGTTTAAAGTATTTTTGGATAAAGAAAAGTGTATCGTTTAAAAGAGTTCGAAAAGAGATTTTTTTTTTTATATATAAAAAGGAATTTGAAGGTATGAATGTTTGATTTAGTATTGGCAAAGAGAATAAGAGAATGATGTGAAAAGAATGAATTATGAATGTGACAAATTAGAAAACGAATATATTTGTCTTATGCATAAAATTAAGCATGAAAGTGAAATCAAATATCCTGATGAATTATGAAAAGTCTTATGAATATGAATACACAAATGCTATGTACATGAAATGAGATTTTGAACTAGAGGGTAGCTAAAATCCTATTACCGGCAATTGAATGAATTAAAATTGTAAAGTTGAATTATTGAGATGAAAGACCAAGTTGGTCATGTTGTTGATTGAGACTGGTATAGAGGAAAGAGCTAACTCTAGGGATTGATTTTATTCATGATTCAAATAAACTAAGGATTTAGATACATAGTGGTGATGTGACGAAAGTGAGAGAAAAACACGAGTATGAGGGCCATCGGATTGGCGGTGTGAGAGTGATTCACAGACTGCCTGCTTGATGCGTCATGACATGGCGAGAGCACTACTTCAGAATTATCGTCCCGGTGGCGACGCTTGTGGGGTGTTTGGCAACTACGGGTAGTGCCACGTTCTATGGCGGAGGTTGAATTGTCCATAGTCTGCCTGCTTGATGCGTCATGTCAGTGCGTGGGATTCCCCTCCAGACTGCCTGGACATGGGCTCATAGATCGTAGAACATATAGGATACTTACCGTAGTCACCGTAGTAGTTTAAGTCATGGCGAGGGATTGAACCCTATAAAATGAAGTACGATTAAGGGCTTGCCCTCGGACCTATGTAGTATGGGATGCATAAAATTCGACAGTGCACATTAGTGTCATATAACATAACAACAGTATTAAGGACTAAGTGCACAACACAACACGACATCTATAGGATAGTCCCCGTAGTTTTGCTTGTGACAAGTGTGTGTTTTCTAGGTAAGAGAAAATTGATATTTTATATCCTTGCATCAGTTGAATGAACTGACGAGCCCATAGTTTCTATGCAGGGTAAAGAGAATTGACAAGAATAAGTATGCATGCTGCTTAAAGAATGTTTCAAGTGTTGTACATTTTATTCATGTAATTATTGTAATTTTCTTCTGCTGTTTAAATGTAATTTAAAGATGCAACTCTGATGTAATGAAAGTTTTAAGTTTCCTTCTAAAATTGTACGAAGAGAAGTATAAAGATCCTGTGGAACTTTGAATTCAATCTGTTTTGAAATTCGGGGTGTTACAAAGACAGTCAGCCCCAACTGACTACTTCTCAAGAAATGCTCAACCGACACTGGTTAGCTCTCAAATTCATAATAAAAACTACCGGTTTCTAAGGGTCTCGCCTAGCGTCTAGATTCCAATAACTATCTTGTTCTAGAGATCAACAATATGTTATATTCAATCTCAAAATAATATTTCAATTTCTTTATTCATAATCTCTTTCTCAAAGAAAACATTTCTTTTATAATCTCATAACATGAACTAACTCACTTCAACATCTTTTATCAATTTAATCACCTATAGCATTGTGTGCAATTCAAATATTCTCTTAATCAAATGTTAATAACCATAAAATCTCATCGAGAAGAAATCTAATTGCATTCCAAATTTTCATTTTTCTTTAATTATACAAGAGCCACATTTTAAGAAGAATTATCAAGTTCTTCATCCCATAGTTTTATTATGAAATCCACTTCAAGTTCTCACAAAATGTATCAAAATATTGTGGAAATATTTTTCATAAAGTCTAAATAATTTTAGAGGAATAATAGAATTTTCTCAAATATTTATTGCTCTTAAAACTCTTAAATACCCAAAAATATCGAAAAAGGAATTAAAAGAGGCTAACCGGGTTTCTAACCCAAGACTTCCGCTATGCTACAGTGACTAACACAGAGCACACCCGAAGACCAAGAAGGCCAAAGGAGCTGGTTGATTAAAGGCGAACTCGAAATACTTTTGAATATGTTTTTGGTGATTTGGTTTAAAATCAAAATTTAATAAAAATAGAGCCTCTTTAAGACTCGAACCCACGACTGAGGCCTCTGTACACAATGCCCTAAACCCACGCCGAGAACCAGTATTCCAAAACTCATTTTCTGTAATAATTAGGAGTTTATATACCCTTATACTTTCTGTCTGTTTCTAACTTTCCTTTACAAGAATTTCAATTTCTCAACTGATTTGTATTGTTCAAATCAAATTTTCTTCCAGAATATTTTCTTTAAACATACAGTATAGCAGCATATAATTAAACCTTACAAAACTCTGATTTTGACAATGTAATAAATGTTTTCTCCCAAATTGCATTAGGGAATTCACATTATTAAATTTTCAAATAAAAAGTTGTCTCTCATCAAAACTTCTTTATAAAAATTCCTTATACTCATAAAATATATACTAGTGTGACTATTTCTTCTCTTATAGTTCCGATGCAACATATTTTGACAATAAGATGGATATAGAACTATTCACAAAATGTAACAAAATTTGACATATATATTTCAACTTTCTATACTAATCATTTGATTCAACACTTCATGGGGTCATTTTACAATCTATACAATTCTTTACACAAGTCATTTACGAAGCAAAATTATCATATTACCATGGTTCATTAAAATAGATATTCTTTTATGGCACAATTAAAATAAGATCATGAAACCTACATTCATTCTACCAATCAAAATTTAACAACTAAATCATATATCAACTAGCATGCATCATACTCCTAAAATTAGAAAGGATTTAAGAAACACTCACCCAATAGGAGAATATACTAGTAGCAAGCCCCTTCAAAAGCACCAAGAAAGTTCCCAAAAGCAAGCCAAAATCCACACAAAAGCCAAACAAATCCTCCACCAAATCTACAGCAACCCGAGCACCCCCTATGCCTATTCTGGTTTTGATCCATTTTTGATAAAAGGGAGTTGTGTATATATATGCATATTTATATATATATATGTATATAAGTTATATATGTGTATACACGTGAGTAAGTGGAGAAGCAAAGTGAGTTTGCTGGGGGATTTCGGATTTGACATAGAAAGAAAGAAGGGGAAGATGAGGAGAGTGAATGGTTTTTGGGGTATTTTATAGAATAATTAGTTAAATTAACTATTCCCCACTAATACAACCCACTAATCCACTCTCTTAATTCAAAAGCATTCATTTTCCCTCCATTCCAAAATAGCCGGCCACTCTTGTAAAAACACGTGCATGTGCACCGCATATGCATACACTTCATTCATTCATATATATATATATATATATATATATATATATATATATATATATATATATATATATATATATATATATATATACAATTTAAAATATATGCTATAATATATAGTAAATATTTAGATAAAATTAGTTTAGTTTAATTATAAATTAGATTCATCATGCACAAATATAATAAACACACACACGCACACTTCAAAATTTTCATTTTGAAAGAGAATACGCCTAAATACGTGCATCGCAAACACGTATGTCGCACGTAAAATATTAAAATATGAAATAGATTTCATCGACGGGAAAATATTTATAAATAATTGAAATACAACATACTAAAAATATATTTCATTAATTTTTTTATATATTCCACAACGTAATCACTACGTATATAGAAAACACGTGCACCGCACGTATAAAAATATTTTAAATAAAATAAGAGAAAAATGAATTTCTTTTTATAAAAAAGTTTCGAATAAGTCATAAAATAAATAATTGTAATACATAGAAAATATTATACGTAATTGACACGTGCATCGATAACATGTGCAATGTACGTAAAAACACAAAGATTAAAATTTAATATTTGAGTTGACTCAAAATAAGATAAAATGAATCTTGAGAAGTCGGAAATATATAAATAATCGGAATCCAAAAATACATAGTGAAATACGTTACGAATATTACCCGTAACGGTACAAAATACACGTGCGTAACACACGAGGGGCAAAATTGTTATTTCCAATTTTGCGGGATGTTACAGGTTGGATCAGCGCCAGTACCGGTTCTTCCGCTTCACAAATTACAAGAACTCACACCTATTTCCCCACACCCAAAAACAAGTAGCATCAGGTTGGTGCTATCTGTGGGAAACATTAGGTACTGACGCAGGTCCGACCCCAGCCAAGGACGCCATTTCGAATCCAGACTTTTTCATTGATCCCAAAGCCAGAAAGTCCGTCACCTCTGGATGTCATCCTGACCCTCCTTCCCTTCACATCCATGCGGACGCCCACGACTCTAACCAACCGCGGGCCAATAGCGCAGCAGGACCCGGACCAGGCGCTTCTCACTCAGTCGCGACTGATTTGCATCGCGTCATCCAGAATCGGCAGCCAGTCGAACTAGGGGAGGGGCCGCTTCCAACTCGGTCCAGAACCATGACAGACAGCCGACCCTAGAACGAGAACCAGGACACAGCCACTCACCCCGAGGACCTCCACCTTCATGTGACCCGGTGGAGCAAGCCCCTGTCACGAGGGCCGAGTTCCAAAACTTTAGGAACGAGGTCTTCTAGACAATCCGTGGCGGTCCTAGGGCCGAAGCCCACAACAACTCCTACCCTCAGCTGAAAGCCAGGGATGGCGAATCCCACATATCAACCCGCCTACAAGAACAAGATGCCCTTCTTCGATTCCTCTGAGAGATGGAGCACCGCCATGCCCATCTCGACGAGAGCGGGCCGATGTTAGGTCATGGTTACAGGCCTAACCGACCCCCACTCTCCACTCAAATCTTGAAAGCCGAGATCCCCAAAAATTTTAGGCCTTCCCAATTCAAGACAGACAACGACGAGGGTAATCCCGCTGATCACATGGAAGGGTTCAAAACCCTCATGCTGATTCACAGCAAATCGGATCCTCTGCTATGCCGCACTTTCCCTCCACCATGCATGGTCCAGCTTGGGAATGGTTCTCAAAGCCCATCCCCAGCTCGGTCTTCTCGTTCGACCAGTTAGAAGCAAGCTTTCAAGCCCACTTTGTGACCAGCAGAAAGGTCGAAAAGACGACCGCGTTCCTTTTGGACCTCAGATAGAAGGAAGGGGAACCACTCCGCAAGTTCGTTCGGAGGTTCACCGCCGAAGTGAGATTGATCTCCTTTCTTGTTCTGCAGCTTTCTGACACAATGTTTGCCACGGCCAGCTCAAAGCCTCCTTAGCCAAGAAAATACTCATTGACTTCCCCAACTTGCTCAACAGGATCAAGAAATACATTCGGGCGAACGAATCCCTACAACCTGAGGGTGCCAAAGAAGCCACGGCCAAGGGGAAGCACAAGGTGGACGACGCAGAGCCTTCCAAGAAAGCCACGAAAGATGCATCCGGTCTGAAAAGGCCTCCTCCGGTCTCCCGTTTTGAAAGATATATGCCACTGACCCGGAATGTGTCAGCCATCCTCTTGGAGATCGAGGACAAAAGGATCGTCCAACTCCCTCCCCGACAGAGCAACAACAAGAAGCGGGACCAGAGATTCTACTGTCGCTTTCACCGAGACAATGGGCACGAGACAGAAAACTAGCATGCCCTTAAAGACGAGATCGATGCCCATATCTAGCGAGGATACTTGAGAGAGTTCACCCGGGCCAACCCAAGAGACCGGAGGGATCCGAGGCCTTTGCCTCCCCCTCGAATGATCAACCGGCGATCCGAGTAGGACCCCAAGCTCGAGGAGACTGGAGGGCAAGAAATCCTAAACTGCGTCCATGGCGGACCCATGGAAAGGGAGTCGAACACTTCTCGTAAGGCCTTCCTTTGAGAAGTTAACTCTGTCCGAGACCATCCCTCCCCCTAGGTTCAGCAGTGGGCAGTCTCCTTCTCCAGAGAAGACCTAGAGGGCATATGTCTCTCGCACTGCGACGCCCTCATCATCAGCCTCATCATGACATACTTCGAAGTCCGCCGAATTCTCGTGGACAACGGAAGCTCAGTCAACATCCTCTTCTTGTAATCATTTGAAAACCTCAAGCATCCCCATGATAAGCCAAATTGGCTGGGTACACCCTTCACGGGTTCTCAGGCATTCCCGTACAAATCGAAGGGATCGTGACACTGGATGTAACAACCGCTACGACCCCCATCATACGGACCGAATCAATGGACTTTATGGTGGTCAACGTCAAGGCGGCATGCCACTTGAAGCTGACCCGACCTCTGCTCATTTCAGGTAGTCCCCTCGGCCTACCACTTGAAGCTGAAGTTCCCCACTGACCTCGGGGTCAGTGTTGTCCGAGGGAATCAGGAGTCCGCAAGTTTGTGCTATATGATTGCAGTAGGAGGCGGGGTGTTTCCCCTTGATGCAATCGAGCTTCCACCTAAAAGAAACCAGTCCGATTTGGAAACTGCAGAAGAATTCAAAGAGGTCTCATTTGAGGCAAAAGACAAGTCTAAGTGGTTCCGTATGAGTCGCTCCTTTCCCCCCGATCTGAGACCAACCCTAATTGATTGTATTCACCGCAACATCGACCTCTTCGCTCGGACCCCGTCCGACATGCCTAGGATTTCGAGGACCTAATCATGAACAAGCTGAGTGTCCACCCGGGTTTCAAGCCGATCCATCAGAAGCAAAGTAAGTTCGCCCCAGAGAGGCAACAAGCAGTAAAAGAGGAGGTGGACAAATTGTTGTCCGCTCGGTTCATACAAGAGGTCAGCTATCCCGAATGACTGGCTAACGTTGTGATGGTGAAGAAGGCCAGTGGAAGTGGAGGATCTGGATACACTTGACGAACCTTAACAAGGCGTGCCCCAAGGATCCTTTCCTCCTCCCACGCATCGACGCTCTAATCGACGCAACATCGGATCATGAGCTACTGACCTTCATGGATGCCTTTTCAGCTATAATCAAATCTGGATGTTCCCTTCGGACATTGCCAAGATGTCATTTGCTACCGACCAAGGTCTCTACTATTACCAGGTCATGCCCTTCGTGCTTAAGAATGCTGGAGCCACCTACCAGAGACTCGTCAACTGAGTTTTCAAAGAGCAGATCGGTCCTAACATGGTGGCATACGTCGGTGCAGGACCATGTGGCCGACCTCGAGGAAGCTTCCTACGGTCCCACAACATGAGCTCAATCCAGCCAAGTGTGCCTTCGCCGTCTCATTAGAAAAATTTCTCGGGTTTGTCGTTAGCCAGCGTGGCATAGAGGAAAATCCTGAGAAGATATGGGCCATAAAAACTTGGCCCCTCCTAAAAATATTAAGGAGGTCCAGCGGCTCACTTGAAGACTAGCGGCCATTGGCCGCTTCCTCTCCAAGTCGGGAGAAAAGTCACTCCCCTTCTTCAAGGCTCTACGAGGAGCGAAAGGCTTTGAGTGGGGCAACCTTCAGCAATAGGCATTTGACCAGCTAAAGTCCTACCTCGCCAACCTCCCACTTCTGAGCAAACCCATACCGGGAGAACCCCTTTTGCTATACCTTTCAGCCTCGAAAAACATGCTCTGTGCTGTGCTCTTCCGAGAAGAGGATGGAGTTCAGAAGCCGCTCTACTATGTCAGCAAAGTCCTGCTCTCGGCTGAAACCCGATACGCAAAGATGGAGAAGGTTGCATATGCCCTGGTCATGGCCGCACGAAAGCTCCGTCCTTATTTCTAGACCCACTCGATCCAGGTCCTTACGGACCAACCCCTAAAGGCCGTCCTCCACAAGCGAGAAAATTTCGGCTGCTTAGTCAAGTGGTCGATCGAACTGAGCCAGTACGACATCAGCTATCAACCTAGGACAACCATTAAAGGGCAGGCCCTCGCCAAATTCATCACGGAGTGCACCATCTCTGAACCGTCCGAAATTCAAGAAGGAGATCCGATTTGGAAAGTCTATGTCGTCGGCTCGTCTTGCGAAGTCAGAAGCGGTGCGGGCATCTGTTGGATCCTGTAGGCAAGGCAAATAATACTAGGGGGTGAATAGTGTTGTATAAAAAATAATTAAAAACTTGAACTTTTCGTACTGTTAAGTCGACTGAAAATAGATGTCCAGTCGACTGTTGCGCCAGATAAGAAGAGTATTTTACTGTAGAGTTACAAGTATGATCATTCGACTTATAGCGGAAAAACCAGTCAACTTACCAGACAAGTTATTGAAATAGAACTCAGAGAAATTGAAATTGCAAGTTGAAAGAATACAACCACAAAGAGTTAATCACAGCCAAACACAACGATGTATCCTGGTTCGGTCCACCTGACTTATATCCAGTCCCCAAGCAACTCACTTGAGATTTTCCACTATTCTTGAAGAAGTACAAGAATACTCTACGACCTTTGACAACAACAATGTCAAATCCGTAGACCGCTCTCACCACTAGAGAGAGCAAACCCACTCTACACCCTAGAGTGAAAACCGAATCTAAAACCCAGAGTCCTACTCTCCAACCGAGAGGACCACTCTCATAATCCGAGAGTGAAAACAACAACAAATGATTGAGTTTACAACAACCTATAGCCTTGTTTGTGATAGTGCTTTTGTATAGTGGCTATTAGGTCAACTTCTGAATTCAGTCTAAAACGAAATCAATATTATATTAGACTGAAATTCAAAGAACCAAGTCTTAGAAAGTTTGTAAGATTTTGAAACACTTGTTCTTCTTGAAAACAAAAAACTTGAAGGCTTAAAGAATGCTTGGAACCTTTTCCAAATTATTCCTGTACTCTATCTATATAGTAGGAATCAAGGAACGTTGTAAAAACAGTTCCATAAACTGTAAAAACAGATATAAAGGATTTGAAATTGAAAAATAGGTTTTAAATTCAAAAACTGTCGAAACAGCTTGAACAGATGACTGGGTTGCCATAATGAGTCAACTGGCCAGAGCTTGTATGAGTTCAGACAGTTTTATACTATGACAGTCGTACGGTTCCAAGGAGTGGTCGACTGGTACTCATACAGCTGAACTTATTCAAGCTTGTTTTGACATTGTAATTTTGTAAAACACTCAGATTATTTAAAGTATGTGTGAGTGTGTGTGTGACAATGCTATTACAAGTTTCTAAGATGCAAAGAAATAAAATTACAATATTACAAGACACTTTGTTTAAACATTTGAAGCACTTTCAATCTTGTCTTGAACTTGAGTCTTTATCTTGAGCTTGAGCCTTTGTCCAGATGTCTTGAAGCTTGATCAATTACTATTGAAAGCTTTATCAGATTGTGTTGCCTTTGTGTATTTCACCATGGTATTGACTTTAATACACTCTGCAAGATATATGTGGTAGAACAACTTTATATTGTGTTGTAGTCATTAAAACCAAGAATCAACATTCTCCCCCTTTTTGATGATGACAACACAATAACTTATAATAATAACAATATACATAGCAAGATGTCACACATAAATAAGCTTCCCCTAAATAATGTACAATATGCACAAAAATTGTAAAAAACCATATTAGCCACAAAACCATATAAACAAACCACAGAACCATATTTTTCTCCCCTTTTGTCATCAACAAAAACATAAGGAGAAAGGAGACATCATTAAAAAAACAAAATCAACATTGCATAACTAGAACACAGTGATATATAAGAAATCAAGTACATTGTGGCAGATTACAAACATAAAACATAGTTGAAAATAAAAAAATAAATACATCAAGAAAACTTCTGTCAGTCGACAAGTTACCGATACAGTCAACTGTCCAGAACACAAAATTCAGCCAAAATATGAACAACGAAAATACTTTATAAGTCGACTGAAAAATACGTTTAAGTCGACTTAAACAAAATAAATTTTTAAGAAATGTCATGAAAACAGCAAATTCCTAGTTCTCTTCTACAGTTGATAAAAGTGTCTTCCTTAAGTGGTTTGATAAATATATCTGCTACTTGTTTATCAGTACAAATTAAATCCAAAGTTATATCTCCCTTTAAAACATGATCACGTAAAAAATGATGTTGAATATCAATATGTTTTTTACATGAGTTTTGAACCGGATTTTTAGATAGATTAATAGCACTGGTATTATCACACATTATAGCAGGTTTTGAAAATAAAATACCATAATCTAATAAAGTTTGTTTCATCCACAAAATTATGGCACAAGCCAAACTTGCAGCAATATATTCAACTTCTGTAGTAGATAGGGATACCAAATTTTGCTTTTTACTGCATCAAGATACTAGTGAATGTCTCAAAAAGTGACAAGTTCCACTAGTACTTTTACGATTAGTTTTACTACTAGCAAAATCAGCATCACTATACGACAAAAGTTAAAAATTATCGGTGCGTGGATAAAATTAACCATATTTAGATGTGCATTTAATGTATCTTAAAATACGTTTCACAGCTTTTAAGTGATATTCTTTAGGATTCGACTGATATCTAGCACACAAACATACACTAAACATAATATCTGGTCTACTAGAAGTTATGTATAAGAGTGAGCCAATCATACCTCGATAGAGTTTTTGATCGACACTCTTACTTAAATCATCTTTGTCAAGTGTAGTAATAGTAGCCATAAGTATGGTCTTACTACTAGTGCTATCCATGCCAAACCGGCAAACCGTTTGAGTAATTCCTTAGCATATTTTTCTTGATTAATAAATATGCTATTTTGTGACTGCTTTATTTGTTGTCCAAGGAAATAATTGAGTTCACCCATGTGACTTATCTCAAACTCATTTTTCATGGTATTAGCAAACTCTTGACAGAGATTACTATTAGTAGATCCAAAAATTATGTCATCTACATATATTTGTATTGTTAGAATATCTGTCTCTATTTTCCTAATAAACAAAGTCGTATCTGTTTTACCTATCTCAAAACCAGTTTCTAAGAGAAAAGTTTTTAACCGATCATACCAAGCACGAGGTGCTTGTTTAAGACCATATAATGCCTTTTTCAATTTAAAAACGTGGTTTGGGAATTGTTCATGTTCGAAACCGGGTGGTTGCTTAACATAAACATCTTCCTTAATAAATCCATTCAAGAAAGTACTTTTAACATCCATTTGGAAAAGTGTAAAATTCATAAAACACGCAAAAGATAATAAGATCCTAATTGATTCTTCTAGTTTGGCAATAGGAGCATATGTTTCATCAAAATCGATTCCTTCTTCTTGATTATATCCTTGAGCAACTAATCTAGCATTGTTCCTAACGACTTGTCCTGATTCATCTAACTTAATTTTAAATACCCATTTGGTACCAATTATAGTATGATAAGGAGGTCATGGAACTAGATCACATACATCATTTCTTATAAATTGGTTAAGTTCATCTTACATGGCATTCATCCAAAATTCATTCTCACAAGCTTCTTGTATATTCTTCGTTCAAAATCCGACAAGAAAGCCGTATGAGAAATCATGTTAACATGAGATCTTGTTTGAATACCACGTGAAATTTCACCAATTATTAAGTCATGAGGGTGATCTCTAACTTTAACAAATGCTTTTGGTAAAGTTTGAGTCATCACAACAGGATCAGTCGACTTAATAAGTCCATCAGCCAACTGATTCACATCAGTCGACTTGAGATACTTATCAGTCGACTTGTCTAGGGTAGCTTGCTCTAGTGATTTAATAACGTTATTTAAATGTGATGATTCAATTTCATCATCTTTAATAACAGTAGATGAAGGCAAGGATTCATCAAATGAAACATGCATAGATTCTTCAATAGTCGAAGTTAACTTATTAAAAATTCTATATGCCTTACTCCTATTTGAGTATCTAATGAAGATACCTTCATTAGATCTAGCATCAAATTTATCTAAATTATCTTCAGTGTTTAATATGAAGCACTTACATCCAAATACTTTAAAATAAGATACTTTAGGAATTCTTTCATAGAATAGTTCGTAACAAGTTTTCTTAAGCTTAGGCCTAATCAATATTCTATTTAAAACATAGCATGTTGTAGAAACAGCTTCAGCCCAGAAGTATTTAGGTAAATTGCTTTCAACAAGCATAGTACGTGCACACTCTTGCAATGTCCTATTCTTTCTTTCGACTACTCCATTTTGTGGTAAAGCTCCAGAAAATGCAAATGAATGTGTTATACCATTATTGTTGCAATATTCTGAAAACGTTTCATTCTCAAATTCTCCACCATGATCACTTCTAATAGTGACTTTGGTTAGATATTTTTGATTTTGAATTTGTTTGCAGAAATTTGCAAATTCTTCAAAGGCATCATATTTATATTTTAAAAAGAAAATCCATGTAAATCTTGAAAAATCATCTACTAAAACAAATATATATCTACTTTTAATTAAAGAAGCGATTCTAGTAGGACCAAATAAATCCATATGGATTAATTCAAGAGGCATACTAGTAGAAATCATTTCTTTTGTCTTAAAAGTAGATTTGACTTGTTTTTCTAGTTAACATGCATCACATAACTTATCTTTCTTAAAAGATAGTCTTGGCAATCCTTTAACTAGGTTGTATTTAGGCAATTTAGCAATATTTTTCATATTTACATGGCCAAATCTCTTATGCCAAAGCCAAGAATCATTGTTAGAAGCTACTAAGAAAAAATCATTAGAAAATTCATTTGTTTTTAAGCATAACTCATAAATGTTGTTTTTCCTAAAACCTTAAAAAATAACACTTTTGCATAGATGAATCATATATTAAACATGCATCTTTTTCAAAAACAATTTTAGATCCCTTATCACAAAGTTGTCTAATACTTAACAGCTAGATTATGCTTTAATGCACTGACTAGAAACACTTCTTCTATAGTAGGGGTAGTGTTCATACTGACCATGCCAATTCCAATAACCTTCCCTTTGTTTTTGTCACCGAATGTGACTGGTCCTCCATCTATCTCTTGTATGGAAGAAAGAAGGTTAGCATGACCAGTCATATGCTTGGAGCATCCGCTGTCAAGTATCCAATATTCTCTTTTAGGTACCTATAAAATAATCATTGTGAATATGGTACCCTTTTCATTGGGTTCGAAAGGGATTAGGTTTTGGAAAATCAAGCCCAAAGTGAGTTTGATTTACCACCAAAAGCAGGAATATAATTTACAGAATGACATACATTAAGAACATAGGAATTTATATAAGTAATTCTATTGTTTAGACTCAGGTTGACTGGAACCCAAATATTTTTAGTCTGTCCAGTCGTCTTTATTGTACCTTTCAGTCGACTATTATGAGAAGCAATTGACTTGAAGGTGAAATAGGTCGACTTATTTGAGGTTTTCGTCTCTTTGAATAAGACTCCAAACCTCTAGACAGATGACTGACATTAGGATTCAGTCGACTGGTCTGAACTACAGAATTTCTATTTTCATGGAAAACAATAGTTTTTTGTTTTTCAAAAAACTCATATAATTTGTTCTTCACACTGGAAATAGAATCAATCTTATTACTACTAATATTCTTAGAAGAATGATGTTTTTCAAGAGTCTTTTGAAAACAAAGTCCAAATCTTTTATTAGATTGAACTTGATTTTGGAGAACTTCATTTAAATTCTCCTTTCCTTTGTTAAATTTAGATACATTCTTGGATATCTCTTCATAATTTTTCTTAAGAGATACAAGATCTACATCCAAATCTGAAAGTCGAGAATTTAAAGATTTGACTTCAACATTTAAGTCAAGACTTTCTTGAGAAAGTGTTTGATTGACTTTCTCTAAATTTTTAACTCTAATTTTATCCTTCTTAAGTTCTTGAAAAACTTCATTGAAAGCATCTAATAAGTCATTTGAATCAAAGTTTTCACTTACATCGTTTTGTGTAGCCATGAAACATACGTTCGCTACTTCATTTGAATCCTCATTCTCTTCTTCCGATGAAGAGTCACTATCATCCCAAGTTGCTTGATATGCCTTCTTGTTCTTCATATACTTGTTCTTTGTGTACTTGTCCTTCTTGAAGTTGGGAGCCTTCCCTTTTGATTTCGCATTCTCTAATGGGCAATCCTTCTTCATATGACCTATCTTATTACACTTGAAATAAGTGGGAATTTCATTAGTATCTTTAAACTTGGAATTAAATTTACCTTTTCGTAAAAATTTCTTGAACTTTCTAGTGAACATGGCTATTTCTTCTTCTTCATCTTCTTCATTTTAGAATCCGACATGGCCTTGAAAGCGAGTGTCTTCTTCTTTGCTTGTTGAGGTTCTAGATCCTTCTTGTGTTCTTCAAGTTGTACTTCGTATGCCATAAGATTTTCCACAAGATTCTCAAGAGAGAGTTGTGTTAAATCGTTGACTTCTTCTATGGCGGTGGTCTTCTTCTCCCTTTTAGGGATTTGGGCACGAAGAACTTTCCTCACCATTCCCGCTTGCGAGTATGTCTTTCCAAGGGCCACAAGAGAGTTTGTAATGTCTGTGAACCGTGTTATCATGTCCAAAACATTCTCGTTCTCCTTCATACGGAACATCTCGAACCTGTGAACAAGAACAGATATCTTAGATTCTTTAACCTTATTAGTACCTTCATGAGTTACCTCGAGTGTGTGCCAAATTTGATGAGCCATTTTTGCATTTGACACACGATTGAACTCCTCTTTGGTAAGTGCATAGAATAAAGCATTCATCGGCTTTGCATTGTTCATTGTGTTGCTCTTCATGTCATCATTCTATTGTGCATAAGGAATTGTAGGAGCAGTGAATTCTGTCTCAGTCATGTTCCAAATCTCATAGTTCATGGACTGAAGATTGATCTTTATTCTACACTTCCAATAGTTATAGTTTGTTCCATCGAATAGGGGTGGCCTTTGTGTGGATTGGCCTTCATGCTATTGGCTTGCATTTGAAGTAGATGTCATTGCACTCAACCAGGTTCTGATCCCAAGTGTTGGATCCTGTAGGTAAGGAAACTAATACTAGAGAGGGGGGGGGGGTGAATAGTGTTGTATAAAAAATAATTAAAAACTTGAACTTTTCGTAATGTTAAGTCGACTGAAAATAGATGTCCAGTCGACTGTTGCATCAGATAAGAAGAGTATTTTACTGTAGAGTTACAAGTCTGATCAATCAACTTATAGCGAAAAACCAGTCGACTTACCAGACAAGTTTTTGAAATAAAACTCAGAGAAATTGAAATTGCAAGTTGAGAGAATACAACCACAGAGAGTCAATCACAGCCAAACATAACGATGTATCCTGGTTCGGTCCTCCCGACCTACATCCAGTCCCCAAGCAAGCCACTTGAGATTTTTCACTATTCTTGAAGAAGTACAAGAATACTCTACGGCCTTTGACAACAACAATATCAAATCCGTAGACCTCTCTCACCACTAGAGAGAGCAAACCCACTCTACACCCTAGAGTGAAAACCGACTCTAAAACCAAGAGTCCTACTCTCCAACCGAGAGGACCACTCTCACAACCCGAGAGTAAAAACAACAACAAAAGATTGAGTTTACAACAATCTATAGCCTTGTTTGTGATAGTGCTTTTGTATAGTGGCTATTAGGTCAACTTCTTAATTCAGTCTAAAACAAAATCAATGTTATATTAGACTGAAATTCAGAGAACCAAGTCTTAGAAAGTTTGTATGCTTTTGAAACACTTGTTCTTCTTGAAAACAAAAAAATTGAAGGCTTAAAGAATGCTTGGAACCTTTTCCAAACGATTCCTATACTCTATTTATAGAGTACAAATCAAGGAACGTTGTAAAAATAGTTCCATAAACTGTAAAAACAGGATATAAAGGATTTGAAATTGAAAAACAAGTTTTAAATTCAGCAAACTGTCAAATCGGCTTGAACAGTCGACTGGGATTGCCATAATGAGTCAACTGGCCAGAGCTTGTATGAGTTCAGGACAGTTTCGTACTATGACAGTCGAATGGTTCCAAGGAGTGGTCGACTGGTACTTATATAGATGAACTTATTCAAGCTTATTTTGATATTGTGATTTTGTAAAACACTCAGATTATTTAAAGTATATGTGAGTGTGTGTGTGTGTGACAATGCTATTATAAGTTCCTAAGATGCAAAGAATTAAAATTACAATATTATAAGACACTTTGTTTAAACATTTGAAGCACTTTGAATCTTGTTTTGAACTTGAGTCTTTGTCATAAGCTTGAGCCTTTGTCCAGATGTCTTGAAGCTTGATCAATTACTCTTGAAAGCTTCATCAGATTGTGTTGTCTTTGTGTATTTCACCATGGTATTGACTTTGATACACTCTGTAAGATATATGTGGTAGAACAACTTTGTATTGTGTTATAGTTATCAAAACCAAGAATCAGCAGCGTCATCCTCAAAGGTCCCGACAACTTCATCCTCTAGTATTCCCTATGCCTGAACTTTTCTACCTCTAAAAATGAGGCAGAATATGAGGCTATCATCGCAGGGATCACACTGGCACATAATGCTGGGGCAAGGCAAATCACGGCCTTTAGCGACTCCCAGCTCGTGGTTGACCAGATCACCGGAGAGTATGAGGCTCGTGACTCTTGGATGGTCCGATACTTGGCGGTAGTCCAAAAACTCTTAACTACCTTCGATTTCACCTCGGTGGAATGAATCCCTACGGAGCAAAACACCCAGGCTGACTCATTGTCAAAACTGGCCTCATCGTCCTTCGAAGGCCTCGACCATACTGTCCTAATCGAAGTTCTCCTCAAGCCCAGCATCGACCTCCCCAAGGCCCTCTGCCTTGCCACCTAGCCTCAAACGGACAACTGGATGACTCTCATCTAAAAGTTTCTAGCGGAGGGCGAGCTTTCCTAAGATCGGATTGAGGCGAGAATGATCAGAGTCCGTTCAGAAAGATTCATCATAATCAACGAGACACTCTTCTAGCGCTCATACACAATGGTAGATGGAAGAACCTACCCTCGCTGCCTGGCCATCGATGAGGCCAAGTATGCCCTGAAGGAACTACACGAGGGAATCAGAGGGTGTCACATGGGGAGCAGGTCGCTTTCCAGAAAAGCCCTAAACTACGGATACTACTGGAAGACCATGTTATAAGACAACCAGGACCTCGTTAAAAGGTGTGGCCCTTGCTAGAGATTCTCCTCGGTGAAGCGGCTTCCACAAGACAACCTCCTCTCCCTGCCCAGTCCGACCCCCTTTGCTATGTGGGGGATGGACTTGGTCGGCCCCTTCCCCAAAGCGACGGGCCAAAGGAAATTCCTGGTGGTGGCCATCCACTACTTCACGAAGTGGATCGAGACAGAGCCCCTGGCCACGATCACAGAACACCAAACTCAACAATTTTTCTGGAAGCACATCGTCTTTCGGTTCGGGATCCCACAGGTACTCATCACCGATAACAGGACCCAATTTACGGGTAAGAACTTTCGGAAATTCTGTGATGACATCGATGTCCAGCAGTGCTTCTCATCGATATGTCATCCTCAATCAAACGGCCAGGCCGAAAATGCGAACCGTCAAATCCTTGACGGACTCAAGAAGCGGTTGGATAATTCACCCAAGGGACTGTGGGTTGACGAGTTACCGAGCGTACTCTGGGCGCACCTGAACGACTAAGAGAATCCCCACGGGTGCATCACCATTCCACCTAACCTACGAAACTGAGGCGGTTATCCCCTTAGAGATCGGGCTTCCTTCGCCCAGGATCATCGCCATCAATGAGAAGAACAACTCAACAGACCTCAGATCCAACTTGGATCTAATCGACGAAGTCAAGAAAAAAATCCATCATCAGAAGAAGCATATACCAACAACGGATCGACAGATTTTATAACAAAAAGGTCCTGCCCCACCGACATCAAGCACCGTGATCTCGTGCTCAGAAAGCTAGCAGTATCCGACCCCTGCAAAAAGAGAATGTTGTCCTCTAATTGGGAGGGCCCGTATAAGGTCTCCGAAATGGTATGCCCCGGCACGTACCGACTCGCATACCTTGGGGGGGCAGAATAGTGAAGAGGCCCTGGAATGCGAACACCTCATCAAGTTCCTCGACGGGGAGGGATAAACTCCTCTTGCAACGAAACTTATGTAACCGACTCCCTGTAATCGTCACTACGTGCCCCTCTTTTTGCGTGAAAAGATAAAGTGTAATCTTTGTTTCTTCCTTTTATTTTTATTTTGTGCAAATTTATGTACATTCGGCATACACCCTAGCTTTCTCAAGCTGTATGGGCCCGACGCTCGACAATGACCTCGAGCCAAGCCATAGCTTTCTCACAAGCTGGGGGGACTCGATTATCGGCATTGACCTCGAGCCATGCCCTAGCTTTCTCAAGCTGTATGGGCTTGGCGATCGGCAATGACCTCGAGCCATGCCCTAGCTCTCTCATAAGCTGGGGGGCTCGATATTTGACATACGCTGCGGGCCACGCCCAAGCTTCCTCCAAACATGGGGGCTAAAAAATCGGCATTGACCTCGAGCCACGCCCTAGCTTTCTCAAGCTGTATGGGTTCAGCGCTCGGCAATGACCTCGAGCCACGCCCTAGCTATCTCACAAGTTGGGGGCTCGATATTCGACATACGCTGCGGGCCAAACGTGTAACACCCTGCAAAATAGTATATATCTATTTTGCGTTATAATCCGTGTGCAGTTTATAATTGCACGCGATTATATATTTTCCTAATAATAATTTTTATAAACATATTTTTATAAATTTAGATTATCTTATTTTAAGTAAAATATCTATATATATACTTGATTTGGATCGTATCGGATCGTATATGATGTACGATCCATAATTTCTTTGAGTGTGAATACAAACGTGTATATTCTATATTTTAAATATTTAAATATATTTTTGCTATAAATATCAAATACTAATTTGAATTATAAAATATCATACATTATTATTCATTTCGGATGGGGGTTTGCTTAACACTAGGGCTATAGTTCTTTGACCTAAACCTAGGGTTAGAAGACCTAACCTAGGATTAGGAACCCTACTTCTAATTGAGAATTGATGAGATCTAGAATGAGATCTTGATGAGATACTAGGGCTCAAAATATGCCAAGTTTATGGTGGAGAAGTGAGCATGAGAAGTTGCTAGGAAACTTCATTGGAGTTGTGTTTGCTCTCATTCACACCCTCCATCACACTCACCCCTCACCTCCAAATCCCCACCCTCCACCTACTCCCAATCCATTTCTATAAAAATCCATCTTCCTTCATCTTCTCATTCATTTTTCTTCTTCTAGTAGTTTCAAAAAAAAGAAAGAGAAGAGAGAAAGAGAGAGTGTGAGAAAGAAAAAAGGGAAGTGATCAAGGAGGAATTCTTGGAGGAAAGGCAAGAGGAAGGAGGCCAAGGCTAACATTCCAAGCTTCAAATTGAAGGGTGGGGAATTCTCTAAACTCTAATTCTTGTTTTCTTATTCATTCTTGAATGAAATTGGTAATAGTAGCTTTGCGATTGATTGTTAAAGGTAGATTGTTCAAATCTGAAAGTGAAAACATAAAACACAAACTGCATGTTGTATTCCCAAATTTTCAGAAAGCAATATAGATTGAATCTGACCTTGAAATGTTTTCATTGTGATCTTATACATGTCTAGAGGCTACAAGAATTATTTCGGACTTTTATGACATTATTTATATTTTAATAAATTCATTTTTGATGACTGGGTCGTAAGGCAGAGACTGGTTCTATCTTTTGTCAAACCTGAACTTAAAGAAATTTTGAGAATTTATTGATGCATGATCTATCTCTGAAAATTTTACCGTCGTATCCTGTGTGAATCTATATCCTACAGAAAATATTGAAATTGTTTTGATGACATTTGATAATGTTCAAAATTGTTTAAGCAAGAGTATTCATGAAAGAGACATGTAAATAGTGGAACTTTTGTATAGGATTGAAATAGGTAGAACTCATTGAATACTTGGAATCATGATAAGATCTTTTGTGTATGATATGCATGATGATGTCTAGTTTCTAAAAATACAAGTTTTACAGCCATTGGTTATGCATGTGATTTATTATAAAATTTTAAGTGAGTACTGTACAGAACTTAGTCATAATTGACACACTGATGAGATTGCAACTCTATGGCTCTATATGAGCAGAATTTGAGGAAATGTATAACTAGCAAGTTATATTAGACATTCTAAGCTTCCAAAAAAGCCTTGTGTTAAGAGAACCCTGCAGGTATAGTGATAGACATGATTTTTACAAGATGGAATAGAAACCAGTTTTGAGCTATAGGCTCTGTTTTGTGAAGCACACTAGCTATTTTCTGTACACCTGAGAAAGATGATTGTTTTACAGTATTCAAACAAAATAATTTGGATTTTGGTCAAATAGAAAGTTTTAAAGGACATGTTCAGCTTTCCATAGAACCTGGATTTGCGTCTTTCCGATAAGCGAGTAGGTCTTTATGCTATCGGTAAGGTGCAGCCATTGTACAGGAAGTACACGGGCTGATGATTGTGAGGCCTTTTAGAGCAATTAGATGGATGAATCTGATATAATGGTCAACTAGAAAGTTGTATCCTAGGTCCTTAGTTTTCCGGAATGGGTTAGAACACCCAAACCCAAGTTTTATTGTGGGAGTTATGACCTTTCTAAGTTTCAGGCAGAAACAACATAGTTGGGTTAGTCATGATTTTTGACTAAGCATTTGGGAGTGCAATTTTCCCTCTTGTGATTAAGCGTTAATGGACTTACTATTAGAGATAATTGGTGATATTACTTGTCTTAATGTTGTTAAGCTTCTGTTGAGGATGTTTGTGACTTGAGTTAGTCATTATGGTAGAGTGATACCCTAGGACTATCAATCCTAGGCATTCTTAGCTTCCCCTAAGCTATCAATTCATGAAATTCTAGTACAAGGATTAGAAGTTTTGGACTTGTGAACTAGTAGCGTTTCTATACTCAAGATATTGACTTTATCACATTTTGAGTTTGTTTGCTTGTGTTTTATAACCTTGGTCTGTCAAAGGTTGGGTGTCATGTTTGAAAGTATTGCCAGTAAAAGGCATTTCTTGGGCATCGTTGTACCACTCACTAAGGGTCACGAGCCGGGAAATTGGTCATGGACCAACAGGAGTGTGGCAGCCGATAAGTATCAACTCGCCGAGTTATCCTTTGACAGACTAGTCAGGGATCAATCGGTTGATAAAATTCTGTGCATGATTTTGGGTGACAAAAATATTTTAGTAATTATTATTTCATTAAGTTTCCTTAGTTTTCTCTTAAAGAGCAAGTTGGTATTAGGGGTGATTATCTATAATTCGACTTGCTCTAAGGGCCAACACTAGGCGGTCATAACCATGGTTTTCTTTTTTCTGTCGTAGGGATACGGGCTGTGTCTGCTCACTAGCTGAGCACACAGGAGCCGTGAAGTGCCGTGGTAAGAACAGGGAGGGTTCCTATCGGCTAGGGGGCTTAGACTATTACGCCCCGCTTCCCAAAAAGGAATATAGAATATGGATATGCGACACAAGTCCAGAGAATGGTTTTCACCATTCATAAGCTGTAAGGATCTTTACAACAATACACAGGAATGAACAAGAAATAAACAGAGAATAATCAACCACGCATGCATGAATAAATTTCTAAATCAACAAAATTTACTTGAAACAAAAACACTTAATCTCAAATAAACCAGATCTGGAAACAAGTAATAAGTTCTGGGATAAAAATGCCCAATACAAAATCCAAGTAGCAACAGATACAATTTATTCAAAGCGGGAAAATAATAATTCAAGCAGGAACTCTAGCCAAGCTCAGAACACTTGTTCACTTACTTCCTCGGGTAGCTGGTCACCAAAATCTGCAAACTGACAATTGGCAAGAAAAGGAAAAAAGAAACAACACGCCCATCAGTACAAGTTACGGGCCGCATGTAGTGCATGCAACAAGTACGAAAGAACAGATAAACAAAGTACAAAGTAGCAACAGAAGCAAGTACTGAAATATGCATGGAAGGTATTTGACAGAAATCAGAGTAACTAACTCCTAATCAAGAACATAATCAAGTAACATGATGAGATAACATGGTGCATGTAACATGTGATAGGTATCAAGTGATATGCAGGCATGTATACAAGTAACAGGTGTTAGGTAGCATGTAAGCAGATAAACATGTAATAGGTGCCAAGTATCATGTAAGTAGATAAACATGTAATAAGTGTCAGGTAGCATGTATAGGTAAACATGTAACAGGAATGTGTAAGTGATTAAGTATTCACCAGTCTTGTATTTAACCCTAACTAGGTAGCACTTCATGCGTCCCAAATTTTACCACATGGTTTCTACATTTAAACAAGTTGCTTTTAGATTTCTTAGGGGATTGTATAGGGTATTGTACTCAGGTATCAGGTAAACAGGTAAACATGATCGTATATCATATAATTATATAACAAGTAATCAGGTATCAGGTAGGACCTACGGGTCCCCTTCTGAGTACATCTTCTTATAGGAAAGTATGTATCCAGGTAATCAGGTAAGCAGGTAATCATGATCATGTATCATGTAATCATGTAACATGTAACAGGTGGGAAATACAGGCCCCCTTTCAAGTACACATTTCTATATTTTTCACTACTAGATCATTTCCTTAACCCCAGCTTGATTACTTGTCATTATTAAAGCAAGCATGAACTTGCACAAAACAGGGTAAGAAAAGCATGGTAAGAAACAAGAGGCAGGTTCAGGTTGGACAAAAACATGCACAGATGACAAACAACTCATAATAGATTTGGACAACGAGACTTTCAATGCTGGATAGCAGGACACTTATGCACCAAATCTGAGATTCCCGTTGCCACAGAATTGCAAATATGGATCCTTCAAAAATCTAGAAACTAGACTCTCAGATGAATCCAGCACATATACACAAGTCATATAACAAGTATAGCAACAAGGTTCAAAACAATATTTCACACAGAACAGCCAGAAATCGCAAAGTTTTATTTATAAGCATGAATATATCATAAAAACACACTAATTAAATTTAAGAAAAATCTAGAAGGTTCCCTAGCATAACTAGTATCTGCATATAAAATTTCATAATATTCCATTTCAGATAGCATAGTCAAATAATTTTGGAAAACAGAATAATACAACAAGTTCATGAATTTGAAATTTAAAACACATCAGTACTAAAACAGTGATGGATCGCAAATTATAACTCGAAATACAAATCCATCAAAATTATTGTAAAATAGACACAGCAGGCTACATTTCATATTCACAAAGTTTAAATCAACAGCGACTGGAATCAGGTTGAAAATAGAGTTCTTTACTGAACAACATGCAGTTTGGAAATATATTAGTTTGTTCACAAGCATGGAATAGATTATAAAAGTCATTAATTAAATCTACAAAATTAGGGGTTGATCCAGTCATGTCTAGTCATACACAGAAAAATATTAAATCCAAATTTTACTTTTAACACCAGTTTTAAAATAATTAACCGTACAGCAATCTCATAAATAGAATCTAGATATTTCAACACAGACGTAGTAAAACAGCAATAACTCACACATCACAACTCTAAACTAAGATCCGTCAAAAGTTATGAAAAATAGACAATGATTTCTATGAATCATATTCACAAAATAATTTAATTTACTGAAGTTAACAGTGTCCAAAATACTGAACCAAAATAGGGAAGCAGCAAAATGAAATCTCTTTTCATGAATTTAATCAAACAATTCATATGCAAAAGATTCAAATTAGAGTAACAAAAATCCTACAACGACATACCATATCTAATACACCAAGCATGTAACAAATACACAACATATCATAGATCACGAAGAACATAAATACATGCATCAATAGTCTATCTAAATCTAGTTATTTTCATGTACTGTGTGTGACAACTTATGATGATGGATCAAGACTACGGATGGATCAAACAAATGGAGTCAAGATTTAACAAGAGATCTTCATGTGAATGAACACAAAAATAAGAGCGAGACTACATGCAGTATTTTGTACTTGTATACAAAAAAAATTTATACGAGTTACTTGCCTTAGGTTGTAGACGACGAATCCAAAGAAAAGAGAATAACGGGAATGGATCCCGGGTGACGATCGACACATATCTTGATGGGATGATCAAGATCGGGCACGAATCTCGATGTTGATGATCAAACAACGATCGGACGGATCAGCACGGATCTTGATGACGATCAAGATCAAGATGATCGAATGCAGATTGGGCAGATGATATCGAAGAGCAAGATCAAGATCAAGATCAACGAGATTTGACGGCTCAGATCAAGGTGATCAAGGATCATCATGATCGGGATGATAAAAAACCAGATCAAATGGACGTCCCACATTCAAGGAGATAAACCTCCCGATCAAACAGTAACGGCCATGGCACTTCGACTCGACGGCGATGGCTGACGGCAGCAGGGCGGCAAGGTGGTGGCCGCAGGTGGCTGTAGTAGAGCTCAACGATGGGAGAATGGTCGACGAGGCTTCGGTCGACTGGAGCACAAGGTGCTTTATTTTCGGAGAGAAAACATAGGAAAGGTGGCTGGCAATGGTGGAGCTCGGGGACTTCGGCAATGGTGGGGGGCGACGGGGTGGATGCTCAATGGTTGAGGGACGTCGAGGGCAGTCGACTGGGGTAACAAGTCGGCAAGGGGACTGTTGTAATGGCAATGATGGAGGGCACAAGCTCGAGGGTGGTTCGAGCGGGAGGAGGAAGGTAAGGAGCTTGAGGAAGATGGTGGAGATTATGGGAGGTGGAAGTCGAAGGGTTGACGACGGGGAAGGCTCTGGAGGTTGGTGAGATAGGAAGATGAACAGGATGGGTTTCGGAGCAGCACGAGGGAGAAGAAGGAGATGCGGGGTAGGGGTTTGGCAGCTAGGGTTAGGGGTAGAACAATAGCTAGGGGGTAGGCTTAGGTTTAATAAGGGTATATATATATAGGGTGAGGGTTTGGGTTAATGGGTTGAAATCCAATAAGATAATGGATATAGGGTTGTACAAAAATAAATGAATAAATAGATCAATAATAATATAATAATACAAATAATCAATTTGTAGGTATTAAATTAATAATCAAATACTACTAAATACAACAAGCCTTATTTAACCTGATTTAACCTGTGTGACGAAGCAACAAGCCTTGTTTAACCTGATTTCCTCCTCTCACTGTGATTTGATCTCTATTCAAGAATCGAAACTTGAGTCCCCGGCTCCGTCCCTTTTACGTTCGATAGGTGGATCATTAATCTCTAATTGGATCTCTCTTGATGCAATAAACACTAGAGGAGGAATTCTCTTTGGTTTTAAAGATTCTAGCTTTACCCTTATTTCGATTCGTCGTTTAACTTTCTTCCTAGTAGTCGGCCTTCACTGGGCTGAATTCAATTGTGATCTTACTGTTGTGTCGGTTTACGGTCTGTCTACTGCGGACCGTCGTAAGGAATTTTGGAACAAATTTAACTCCTTCTAAAATAGCATACAGGGGTTCTGGTTGTTCTGTGGAGACTTCAATGTCACCAGATTCTCGTCAAAGAGATCGGGTGTTCCCCCTAATGTGGTGGAATCCTCTTGCTTTAATGAAGGCATTCGTTCTCTTCAATTGACGGATCTCCCTCTCAATGGTAGAGCGTTCACGTGGTCTAATATGCGATTGTCGCCGACCATGGCTAAACTCGATCGTTTTCTGGTATCCAATGATTGGATCAACTTCTTTCACAACTCTTTTGCTAAAGCTTTGCCTAATCCATCGTTGGACCACGTACCGAGCTCTCTGTGCTCTAACTATAACTTCTACAGACCTTTCAAGTTCCGGTTTGAAAAATTTTAGCTGCAAGATCAAACTTTTGTCAATCTTATCTCCGAGTGCCTCTCCTCGATCACGGGCTCTTCTGGGCTTGGCAGAATCCTTATTAAATTGCACGCGATCAAATTCGGTAACAAAATCTGGCAGAAAGTGTAACACCCCGTAAAATTGGAAATGAGAATTTTTTCCTTGTGTGTTACGCACGTGTATTTTGTAACGTGTTTCCACTACGTATTTTGATAACCGACTATTTGTGTATTTCCTGTATTAATTTTATCCTATTTGAGTCAACTAAAATATAATATTTCAATCTTGTATTTTACGTGGTTTTTATGTGTTTTCGATGCACGTATCAATTGCATATTTTTCCATCACTAAGTGTGATATTTATATGAGTATTGACTATTTATTTTACATGTTCAGACTCTTTTTATAAAATGAAATTTTATTTTTCCCTATTTTTATTAAATTGCATTTTTAATTTTTGCACGTATGATGCATGTGCAAATTTTTATTCTCATTTTGCTACTTTCATTTTACAATTTTTAGCATGCATTAGTTTTATTTAGCCTTTCTTTTGATCCATGAACCTATAAACTAAATCTAGCCCATTAGGAGAGGAGCCCACTAGATGATTAATTAAATTAATTAGTAATGAGCCCATTTAGCAAGCCCACTAATAAAATCACATTTTTAGTTAAACATGCACTATTACATGACAAGTTACAAACTATAGTACACATTTAGAGGTATAGAAATGTCTTCATATTTGTTTGTGCATGTGTGCATGCACACACAAATGTATTTCGACTATTTTTTGGGCAAGGTTGAAGGATGAGTTGAGAAAATGAAGAGATGGAGATTAAATTTGAATAATTTAATAGGTTGTGAAATTTTGCAAATGAGACCCTAACCTGGACCTATAAATAGCACTCATTTCTTCTCATTCCACACACCAAAAGAAAACAAAT
Organism: Hemerocallis citrina; assembly: GCA_017893485.1. Taxonomy (NCBI): domain Eukaryota; kingdom Viridiplantae; phylum Streptophyta; class Magnoliopsida; order Asparagales; family Asphodelaceae; genus Hemerocallis; species Hemerocallis citrina. The sequence continues at coordinate 278,010,751 of CM030360.1, read as the reverse complement.
AAGAGTAAGAGAAAGAAAAGAAAGAAAGAAAAGAAAGAGAGTGAGAGTTCTTTTGCTATGGAGAAGAAGCTTGCTAGGAGAAGGAGCTTGCTAGGAAGAGGAGCCATCACTAAGAGTTGTCTTGGAGCTAGAAGTGGTGCCCATCTTTCCTTTCAATTTGTTTCAAGCTTCACATAAGGTGGGTGATCTTCTTACTTTCTAATTATAGGGATTTTCATGTTAAAAGAAAAATTATAATGAGTAATTTAAGTTGATATTAATGTAAAAAGAGTAGTTGAACTTCATGCTAGTATATCATGCTATGAACGAGATTAGTATGGTTGTGATTAAACAAATAATAGACTTGTGATTTAAAGAGTTAAATATTAAGGATCCTGTTAGAATGATTTTGAACTATATGTGTGTTAAATGCATATTTTATTTGGAAAATTTTGATGTAGCAATTTATATTATTAGAGATGGTAAAAATAGCAGTGGATCATGAATTGTTTTAAAAGCTACAAACTTGTTAGTTGGTAAATGAGAAAGGAAAGAGAAGATTTGATTATTTAGTCATACATGAATAAAGAGAATATGGTGCATGAAAGATATTGGATCTTTCTCTTTTATTAAGTAAGTAAATCTTTTAGGATAATTTATTTTTGTTTATGAAAAGATATAATCAAATCGGAAGAAATGCAATATAGTGGTTATTAAAAAGAAGAAAGAAATTGAAAGTTTAGGGTCGTTATCTAAATTATGGTTTTAAAATTATTAAATTAATGTTGAAAGAATAATCTCAGTTTATATAAATTTATTTCAGTCCAATAAAAGATTTGATTAATTAGAGAATCGAGTTTTTATGAAATAAAAGAAATCACAGAAAGTTGTAACAGAAGCATATGAATAGATTACATATCGATGGGCGCGGTTGGCATAGCGGTCTGGCATTGGAGATGTGGGTCGGTAGGTCGCGGGTTCGAAACTTGCGATCCACAACTTTTTATATTTTGGTTTTTATTAAGTCATAACCCAAGATTTTTAGTATAAAAAGAATTCGGTGAGAAACTTAAACATCAGGTCCAAATGGACTAGTTGGTCGGCGCTGTGATTCTTGGGCTCTGGCTGATTGTACACGGGTTTCAAACCCTAGTGGGGGTTTTTATTTACTTTTTTTGTTGAGTTTAAGGGGTTTTTGGTGAGAAACAAAAATTGGGAAAAATACTATTATTCCTATAAAATGATTTAGAACTTACTAAAATTAGTGCCAAGATTTTTCACGTATAATTTAGACTTTAAAAGGGAAAGTTTGAAGTAGAAAGTAAGTAAAGATTTATGTTTTATTATTAAGAAGAATATGACCCTATTTTAAAAGAGTAAAGGAAATATGCTATAAAATTTTAATGCCTCTTGAATAGATTGCATTTGATTCTTAGAGTTATTCCATGCAGTTTTAAATTACAAATGAGATTTATTGGTAGAATGAGAATAAATTATTCATGTGAATGAATTTCTCTTGATGTGATTATTCACTTATGCGAATTAAGAGTATTTGTTATATGTTGAAATATGAATTTTTTATTTGTGTTTAAGTTATTAAAGAGATTGATGATGGATGAAAATTTGTTCATGAAAAAGATTTATTGTGATTTAAGAATTCATGAGTAGTGCCAAAATGAGACATTGCTTAAGTTGTAAAATGAATTAAAATGATGAAATGATCTAGGTTTAAGACATGATTATGTAAGGGTATGTGTACCCGTGATTCTTGTGCATGAATTGTTGAGTTTTGGAATTAGTAAACTCTCGTTACCGGCAATATTGAAGAATTGAGATATAATTTTGATATGGAATTTGTGATTAAGACCGGTAGGAGGTAAGACTAATTCTAGGCTTGGAAATCTATTCATGTCTTAACTAAATAATTAGGCATATAGGTGAAGATGTAGTAAACCTGGGCAAACATAAGTGGGTTGCTCTATATAGTTGGCGGTGGATCTCCGTGGCTATAGACCCAGTCGGCGGACTGTGGTTGCTCCGTAGGAGACGAAATTTTATATTTAAATCCGGGATTATGAGAACGGGTCAGTGGTGAATTTCGGAATCTTGAGTAATTGGACGGATAGTTTTTGTTTTGCCGTACTCCTATAGCTAGAGAGGCTGGGGCTAGAGGGTCACTTGCGGGATTATTCTCACGATATAATAGCCGGGGAGGCTGGGATCTGTTATTATAGCCGGGGAGGCTAGTCGGGGAGGCTGAGATTCCGTATCCGTGGAATAATCTAAATCTTGTTTTATTACCGAGTAGTTTCCTGGCGAGGGATCGAACCATTTATTGTGGAGTACGCAGGCGCTTGCCCTCAGACCTATGTAGTATAGGATCTATAGAATCCAAACAAGTGTGCATTAGTATCATCCTAGTATAAATTGTGTGCATTAGGCATTAAGGCATGACATATACTTACATATTTAGCGTAGTCACATTTAACACGTTATTATTCATTCAACTGTTGTGATTTATTAAAGTAATGAGATCGTTATACTATTTCCGGCAGAGAGAGGATAGTCGTGTATTGGTTGTAATCAACTGACGTACCCACAGTCTTACATGCAGGTAATGGAAGTCCATGAAGCAATAAAGTGGATATGCTGATACTATTCTTATTTAAAGATATTGTATTTATTTCATTGTAATCTTTTATTCTTCCGCTGTGTAAACAAAGTGTACTGTAACTCTGATGTATTATTGAGAAAAGTTTTAATTTTCTTGTAAAATTGTACAAAGTGATGTAAAGATCCTGTGGAATCTTGAATTCATTCTTATTTGGAATTCGAGGTGTTACAAAAAGAGAGACTTGCAAATGAAAATTTGCTTAAAAATATTCTCATGTTGACCATTGAATCCATTGATCAACTTGAGGAAGTTGGCCCGATTTCTGAATCCTTACGTTCTGAATGGGCTTCTTGTAAAAGGGATTTCATGGCCTTTCTTCATAACTACCACATTAAATGGGCCCAACGGGCTAAACATCGTTGGTTGAAAGAGGGGGACGGGAACACATCTTTCTTTCACAATTTTGCTTCTCATCGGCAGCGATGCCATCGTATTTCCTCTCTCCTTGATAACGGTAATGAGTTAACGTCTGATGCTGACATTCATGCTACGTCCTCTGGTTCTTTAAGGATCTTTTGGGAACTCAGAAACATCAATCGATTCATCTGGATTGGACTCAGTTGTTTGGTCAACCGACCCATGATCTGTCTAGTATGGAAGTTCCTTTTTCTTTAGCACAGATCAAGTCCGCAGTTTTCTCTTTAAAAAGTGATTCCACCCCTGGCTCGGATGGGTTCCCCCCGTTCTTTTTTCAACGTTTTTGGAATAGTCTTAAAGATGATCTTTTCAAAATGTTCTCTGACCTGAACCAAGGGACCTTCTCCTTTGATATGATCAATTATGCGCAAATCATCCTTATATCAAAATTTTTAGGTGCCAACTCAGTTTCCAACTTTAGATCGATTAGCCTCCTTAACACTACTTTCAAGATCATCATGAAAGTTCTCTCATCCCGTCTTAGTGCTATCATCTCTCCTCTGATCGATCCCTCGCAATCAGGCTTCATTAAAGATCGCTATATTCTTGATAGTGTAGCCTCGGCCCAAGAGATCATTTCCGATTGCCATAGATCCAACTTGGAAGGGATCCTTTTAAAATTAGATTTCCAAAAAGCTTATGATAACGTGAGCTGGGAGTTTCTTTCCTCTTTAATCGTGTTTTCGGCCCGAAATGGATTGCTTGGATTAAATCCAGTCTCTTCGCAGGCACTTTGTCCATTGTTATCAATGGGACGGAAGGGCAAAAATTCAAATGTAGGCGTGGCCTATGTCAAGGGGATCCCATTTCCTCGCTTCTATTTGCTCTTGTCGCTGATGTGTTCCGTAAGCTACTAAGTAAGACTTGGTAGGCCGATGTTATCGAAGGTCTGGGGGGTTCTCACAGTTTTCGCAAAGTGTTGAACCTCCAGTACGCTGATGATACCGTTATCTTTGCGAAGCCCAATGGGGGCACTTTGCGTAACCTGAAGTTACTTCTTTATGTCTTTGAAAGTGCTTCAGGTTTAGTAATCAACTTTCAAAAGTCTTCTGTTCTTTGGCTTGGCGGATCTCCTAACCGTCAAGCAGAATTCGCTTTGTTTTTTAACTGTGTCTCAGCATCGTTCCTGATCCATTACCTAGGTATTCCCTTGAGGTGGGGGAAGCTGCATAAAATGGATTGGTTGCCGATGATCGAAAAGGTTGAATCCAGACTTAATTGTTGGTCTAGTAAGCACCTCTCGCGCGGAGGTAGACTGATCCTAGTTAATTTCGTTCTTTCCTTTATTCCTTTATATATGATGTCCTTCTTCTTCCTTCCCTCGTGGGTGATTAAGAGGGTTGACCAGATCAGAAGTAACTTCTTCTGGTCAGGTGCGAACTCGCATAGACCGGGTTTTCATCTTTGCAATTGGAAGCTTATTTGCACGTCGAAGGCTGCTGGAGGTTTAGGGTTCCTTAATCTCAGGCACCAGAATTTAGCCCTCCTGGGCAAATGGCTTTGGAGGTTGGTTTTTAAAAAATGATCATCTGCCCTGGGTCCGTCTTATGTCCCTCAATTATTTTTCTCGTCGCAATTTGTGGGATTTTCCTTCATCCCCCTCCCGCAACGCTTTAGCCTTTTGGAAAGGGGTTTGGAAAGTTGCTAGTTCGTTCCGCTGTGGGATAGCGCATGTTTGTGTTGATGGCTCGAAGACCAAATTTTGGGACGACTTATGGTTTGGTAATACTATACTCACTATAGCTTTTCCCTCGCTCTATCAGATGGCAGCCAACCCCTCAGCCAGGGTAGCTGACTATGTGGTTGTCATCAACCACCAAATGTTCTAGTCTATTTCTTTCTTGGTTGTTCTCCCCCCGTCTCTTGTGTTGGAACTCCAAGAGCTCTTCGCAGGTATCAATCGCTACGCCTGGAAACCGCCCGAAGACTTCAAATGGAGATGGACCAACTCTGGTAACTTTTCGGTTAAGTCCATCTACAACTTTCTCAATTTCGGGGGGGTGGTCTCCCCAAAAGCTAAGTACCTTTGAAGCTATTGCACTCCACTCAAATCCAAAATTCTAACCTGGTTGGCGCTGGACAACAAATTGCTCACAGTTGATGTTCTTAACCAGAGGAACCTGGCTGTAGGCCAAGGTTGTGTTTTATGTTCTTCCCATCATGAAGATGTTGACCATCTTTTCCTTAAGTGTTCCTTCATCCAACCATTATGGATGATTACCATCTTCACCTGGAAAGCGCCTGCATTCCCCTACGAATTCTATTCCTGTTGGATGTTTCAATCTCTTAGGAAGGAATTCCGTAAATCTTGGATTCTTTCTATTATGGAGATTATTGGGGTTATTTGGTTAGAACGAAACAAACGAATTTTTTCGCAGTCCTCCTCTTCCATTGATAGCATTATCGATGATTTTTTATTCTTCTCGAAATTTGGCCTTCCACTTTGCCATCTGATAAAGTGGAATCTTTACATTTAAATCGTCTAGATGAGGCGATTACTTATTTTCTTTGTTGTCCAGTAGGACGCTGAATGTGTTCCCTGGTGTTGCGCTGGTTTGAGCTAGGATGGTTAGTTTTGGGTTTGCTGAGGTATTTTGTGGTTGTTTTTGAAGTGTTCCTCTCCTCGTTCTTTATGGTATGGTATCGTTCTGTGGTGTTTCATCATTCTTCCGTGCCGACGTCTACGGTTGTGCGTCCCTTCGGTCGGTAGCGACTGAGAGTGGGTCCCTCCGTTGGTTGAGGTTTCCGCAGTGGGTTGGTCGCGACTCGCTTCCTCGGTGCTGAACGCGGCAGAAGCGTGGCCTTCTGGTGCTCTACCCCTGGGAAAGTGAGCCGAGGGGTTCCTTTCCGTCGTCTTTTGTGTGTGGGTTTTAACCACGGCTCCAGGTGGTGCGGTTAATGCTGCGGTCTTCTGTTTGGACTGTGTAGTGTTAGGGAAGGTTTCATTCGGCCTTGGTGGCGAGCTGCGGTACTTTCCCTCCAGCACTACCTCCAGGCTGCCTGTGCTTTTGGCCATTGGGTTTAGTTTTCGATTGTTTCGGTTGAGCGTGGCAATTTCCTCAATTGCTTGTCGGTGTCTGTTTCTATTTTTGGATGTTTCATTGTCGTTTGTTCGTTTTACTTAAGGTAAAATTGTATCTTATTGTATTCTCTCGTTTATTTATATATTCTGGGCTGGAATTGTATGATTCTATTCTATTCCTAAAAAAAAATACTACCAAATACAATAGAATGTAGGACCTCACAAAAAGATCAAGACTGTATTTGAATCGAACTAAAATATAATAAGGAGCAAAGTGATATTACATATTATTTAATTAAATAAAATGGTATATATAAAATCCATACTCTAATGAAAATACAATACAGATTACGATCTATAGGCTTCCAAAAATTTTATGAACAATAAGTTTAATAATAATAATATCCATAATAATCAAAGTCATAATAATAATAATAATAAGATTTGTATTACAATATAAAAATCATTGGAAACCAGTTAAAAATAAAATTATTGATTATAAATAGACTTTAACAGAAGATCCAACAATATATTTTAACAAAAAAAGAATTTGAAAGCAGAAAAATAATTTACAAAAAATCGAAATACCAAAAATACACAGAAAATACATATTGGCGGGAACGAGGTTTACATAAACCCTCGAGGTCGTCATGTTCTTATGTTGGTGGACACGAACGGACCATAGGGGCTGCAATCTCATGGATCTTCGGCACCATATATATGTGGATTGTGTAACTGTAAGATCGTCACAGCATTTGGTATGATCCAGACCGGATTGGGCACTAGTGGCAAACGGGGACACCACTGTGTTTTGCAGTAATAACTGTAGGAATCACCAGCCACGTTATATCTATCAGGAACAGGTTGAATACAATAGTAGAGTGTATTTTCATGGCGAGGGTTCAAAACCCTGAAATTAGAGAAGAAGGCTTGATCCGGAACGTATGTAGTATGAGATGCATGCGTATCCAGAGTCTTACTGACATTAGATTAAGTGCATCCGTTTCTGTACCTTGTATTATGCATTAGACTTCAGGTCATGACATACATGAACACTAGGAAATTAGGATGCATGTTTCTTTTTCCATTCAAGATGGTTTGTGGGTGTGCGAGTTGAAGATCACTGTTACTTATCAGCATTGCATCAGTAGAATTACTAAAGTTCCCCACCTTTTAGGTACCGGTCCTACCATACAAGCAGGTGCAGAAATATCAGAGTCGCGCAGCGGAAGTCTCAAGCTGAGGGGTAAGTTCCTGGGAAGCAGATTGACCACTCAGCGGAGTTTCGGCGGTGATCAGTCGATTACCATTCCGGGAGACAGCTGATAGCTTTACAAGTGGAGTATGTAAATATTTTGCAATAAGTTGAAATGAGTTAATGTAATTTGTAATCCTTGTTCAAAAACAAGATATTGGTTTTAATTGATAATGTAATGACTTCATTTGGCAATAAAAAGTTTTTAAATTTCCGTATTATTACTGAGTTGAGATACATTTGAAGGCAAAGATTCTGGTTGTGTCATGTATGTTCGGTAATGGGGATCCGGGGCGTTACAATGCCCTAGCTTCCTCCAAATATGGGGGCTCAACTATCGACATTGACCTCAAGCATGCCCTAGCTTTCTCAAGCTATATGGGTTCGGTGCTCGGCAATGTCCTCGAGACACGCCCTAGCTTTCTCAAGTTGTGTGGGCTCGGCGCTCGGCCATGACCTCGATCCACGCCCTAGTTTTCTTAAGTTGTGTGGGCTCGGCGCTCGGCCATGACCTCGATCCACACCCTAGCTTTCCCACAAACTGGGGGGCTCGACGTTCAGCATACGCTGTGGGCAACGCCCTAGCTTTCTCACAAGTTAGGGAAGGTCGGTAAAATCAAATTTCATTTATCATAACGCCTTGAAAGGCCACAGTACAATAGGGATTATTACAATGGTTTTTTTACCCCAACCTAAGTGTTTCTCGTAGGGCATTTTGGACTTACACGGGACATCTCAAGCCCCACCAAGCGGGTCCGCCTTCCAGTGAGCTCGTGCGGCATCGTCGGCATCGCCAGAGTAGATGTTTCCACAACAGATCTTTGTGCATCCGTCGGCCTCACCATTTCCAAATATACGCTCGAGGAGGGACCCACGACGGAGGGGCCGCCTCTGCCAATAGAGCAGAATCAGGACCCGCCTATACCAAACATAACTTTAAACCTCTGAATCTCCAGCTCCTTCTCCACCATGACCTCATGAAGAACGGACTCGGAGGTCGGCCGCCTGGTGGAAGCATCAGACATCGACTAGGCCGTCTCGGCACTCCCCTAGTCTCGGTCGGCTATAGCCTTCTTCAGGCGTGCTGCCTCTAAGGTGAGCACCTTGGACTTGTTCATAAAATAGCTTACAGTGGCTTCCCGATCACAGACCTATTTGTGATAGAGAATCATGACAGTCTCCTTGGACTCTAGCCTGTTCCGAAGGCGCCTGACCTCGGCAGAACTGAGGTCGGCTCCTAGGGTCTCGTCCATCTGACAAAAAGAAGAGGAAACAAGATTTCACTCCAAGCTTTCTAAAAACAAGTTGTTCTAAAAATGAAAAGTCATACAGTTCGGCAAAAAATATATGTATATATTGATTTCCCCAAAAAATTATTACAAAAAGCGGTGGCCAGTCCGTGCTCGGCAAATACAAAAAAGAAGAAAAGATCAAAACTACATCTTAGGAGGGATCTGCACCTCTTCATCGGTCGTTGCTCCCCCTGCCTCTTTCTCGAGGGTCGGGTCTTTCTCCACCTCGTCACCCTCTCCCCCGGGAGTCAGAAGAAGCACGAGCAACTTCCATCCGTAATGTAGGTGACCGATCTTGGCCTGAGGATAAAGAAGCAAGAAGTGCTCCTTCGCTTGATCATAGGAATCGTCTTGGGCGTTCATCACCTCCTCCCCCGCCGCAGCCTGCAGCTCCTCGTACTTTGCATCCGCTTTCGCTCGGACCTCCGCCAAAGCACGAAGATGTTGGTCTTGTTCGGATACGAGGTTGGCTTGAAGGGCCTGTGCCACCCCCTGAGCTGACGTCAGCTCGATCTTCGATCCTTTGCTTCGCGCAAGAACCGATTGGCGTTCCTCTTCTTGTCCCTCACCATCTTCTTGTAGCACCTCTTCAGCTGCTCCCCGGCCATAGATGTCTGATCGAAGGGTAATAGGAAAAAATCAGAAAGCGATGTCACTAAGTATAAAGTTAAACAGACAAACAAACACCTACCACCACATGGGCTTAAACCCACTTCATGTAGCATGTCCCGACCATCTCAATCGCCAGGATAAACCGGTCACGCACCGTGGCGAGACTGTCTACGACCTCAACCGATATGGGGCCCTCTGCCAGTGTGTCGCTCTCCTTCTTCAACCAGTCCGGGGCGAACGGTCTGTGCCCCCTCTTACCCACTATCACCTAGGCATTCGGGCGCAAAGAGGGGGTCCCGGACTTCAAAACCTCAGCAACCTTGCGGCTGCTAGAGCTCGGTTCCGGCTCGGGCACTGATTGGATGGAGAGGAACTTTTCCTTCTTCTGAGGCTGTTCCAAGGGGCCTTCGGCGCCGCCCTGAGCAGACCCTGCCTTCGGTGCCGCCTTATCGGCCCTCCTCTTCTGGGTCAGATCCTTCAAGGCCTTTCATGCGTCAAGCTTCTCCTGAACCATCGCTACATGGGAAAAGAGAGAATTTTAACACGAAGGCAGAAAGTTAAATTAAAATGAAACGAAACATGTAAGGGTCGGCTAGGCTCAGTCCGGTACGGGCCAACTGCAATTCGGTCACATTTAGCCAGCCAAAGCTGTGTCCCTCGACGACCCGATCAACATCAGCCCACTCCGCTTCCGTCAAGTCTTTCCACCTCGGGGGTTTGTGGTTCGGCATGTAAAAATTCCAAGCTGCAGGAATTTCCCAAGGCCCCTCGCTTCGGGTCACAAAGTATTTAGCCTTTCACCCCTTGATGGAGTCCGGATGCCTGTGCATCACCTTCTTGTGGGGGTGAGGCAATATATAGAATATGCCCTCCTGATCTCCAAGCGATCTCACCCCTAAGACGGCCCAGAAATACTTCAATTTCAGGGGCACCTTCTTCTCCTCATATTTCAGAATGAAGCAAACCAACTACTTCCAAGAGTTTGGACCATATTGCATCGGACAGAGATCCCTCTAGCTCAGCACCCTCTTGATAAACGGGTGCAACAGCAACCTTAGCCCCGAAACAAAGGCGTCCTCGGGAAACATGTAGAAACCGGGGGCCAACTCGGTGGTAGGGCGAAGACCAGGGCTCAGGATCATTAGCTCATACTCCCGTCCAATGAAATAACTGGCCCTTATCATGAGCAGATAGTTAGCCTTCAGAACGCACTGAACTTTTTCCATCTGTATCTGGATCTGGCCCGGTGAAGATACCTCCACCCCAAATTGAACCAAGTTCCCAACATCATCTAGATACATCCCGATAGATCGTGGGTTCTTAATGTTCGGGACGCGAACCCGTGCTCGAACTCGTCCGGCGTCCTTGGACTTTTCGGAAGGCGCCACTTTCTCTTCTTCTTTCGAATACAAGGATCCCTCAGAGGAGACGGTGTCGCCAAAGGCGGGAGGGGGGAACCTCCCTTTCCTCACTACCCCCCTCCACCACTCCTTCCTTGAATCCTTCCACAACTTCCTGATCCACCACTCCTTCCCCGACTCCCTCATCCACCACACCTTCCTTGACCTCCTCACCTAGTACTTCCACCTCACTAATGGAACTGCTGGACTCCACCACATATGGCATGCGACTACAGAGTGGCACTACGTCCAAAACAAGGTCGTCAAGATCCCAAGACGTGGATTCCGACTAACGATCCCTCTCATCTCAATTAGAAGCAGTCGCTTTGGAACCAGAGTGAGATCGCGACATAACAAAAGCAATACTAACCTGGATTTCGTAAACAGAGAGGTCAACGAAAAATTTGTCGCCGGCGGCTAGGGAGAGAAGCTCAAATTTTTAGAAAGAGAAAGAAAAGTGAATAAATGGAGAGGGGGTGGATGGTTTATAGAAAAACAATCGACGCCTTGAATTCCGCATTAGAATCCTGATTGTTCATACTTAATCATCAAGATCTAACGGCTGATAAGATTTCAACATCTCAATTCTCCCCCCATGACGTCAGCATCACATGTAGCACCCTAGCTTTTCCAACATGCTGTATGGGCTCGACGCTCGGCAATGACCTCGAGCCAAGTCCTAGCTTTTCCAACAAGTTGTGCGAGATCGACGCTTGGCATTAACCTCGAGTCATGCCCTAGCTTTCTCACAAGCAAGGGGGTTCGACACTCGGCATTGACCTCGAGCCACGCCCTAGCTTTCTCAAAAGAAGGGGGCTCGATGCTCAGCATTGACCTCGAGCCACACCCTAGCTTTCTTACAAGCAGGGGGGTTCGACGCTCGGCATTGACCTCCAGCCACGCTCTAGCTTTCTTACAAGCAAGGGGTGGGGGGTTCGACGCTCGGCATTAACCTTGAACCACAACCTAGCTTTCTCATGACAAGCAGGGGGGGCTCGACGCTCGGCAATGACCTCAAGCCACAACCTAGCTTTCTCAAGCTATACTGGCCTGACGGTTGACATTGACCTCGAGCCATGCCCTAGCTTTCTCACAAGCAGAGGGACTCGACACTCGGCATTGACCTCGAGCCATACCCTAGCTTTCTCAAGCTATATGGGTTTGACGCTCGGCACTGACCTTGAGCCATGCCCTAGCTTTCTCACAAGCAGGGGGGCTCGATGCTCGACATTGACCTCGAGGCACGCCCTAGATTTCTCACAAGTAGGGGGGCTCGACGCTCGGCAATGACCTCGAGCCACACCCTAGCTTTCTCACAAGATGGGGGACTCGACAATCGCATTGACCTCGAGCCACGCCCTAGCTTTCTCAAGCTATATGGGCTTAGCAATCGGCAATGAACTGGAGCCACGCCCTAACTCTCTCACAAGTTGGGGGGCTCGATATTATACATATGCTGCGGGCCACGCCCTATCTTCCTCCAAACATGGGGGCTCGACAATCGGATTAACCTCGAGCCACGCCCTAGCATTCTCAAGCTGTATGGGCTCGGCACTGGGTAATGACCTCGACCTACACCCTAGCTTTCTCACAAACAGGGGTGGCTCGATGCTCGGCATTGACCTCGAGCGACAACCTAGCTTTTTCACAAGTAGGTATGGGCTTGGCGGTCGACAATGACCTCAAGCCACGCCCTAGATATCTCCCAAGCTATAGGGGCTCGACGCTCGAAAATGACCTTGAGCCACGCCCTAGCTTTCTCACAATGTAACCCCTATTTTTCGTTTTCTGTATTTTGGGTGTATTTCTTTTTCGTGTATTTGTTGTATTTAAATTTTTTTATAACTTTCTTTTCGATTTTAAACTCTTTTACAACAACTTCATTTTCAACTAATTGAATTTCAACAAAATTTTATTCTGGTTTCTAAGAAACTTTCTGTTTCATTTGATCTTCGAAAATTTTATTTATTTCTAATAAAGGTGTATTTTAACTTCAATTTTCATTCTAAGTAATCGACTATTTATATTATATACTGTTTGAATTATTTTAAATAAATCTGTTAAACTCGAATATACATTTTGATATATATATTATTTTGTTATCAAAAATCAAATTCTATGTACTAAGTGTATTTGTAATTATTTCAAATTAATTTTATGATGTAATGCAAGTTACATTTTGTTGTGCAATCTAGACTATCTGAATAAATAGAATGACTAGACACAAATTAAAAACCTCGCAAGTGTACGAATCATTTGGATAAGCGTAGTGACGAGCAAGGGTCGATCCCACAGAGATTGTAGAAATTAACTTACTAACCAATAAAACAGAAAACAGAATCTTAAAGTGTTGATCTAAAAGTCTAAGGAAATGAAAGGATAAAAATCTAAATTAAATAGCATCGCAAATTGAGTCACAATTCTCTATTAAAGTAGTTGGGCATTGATTTCCACCTATAGTCAATAATGCTAAGTGTATACTACTCCAATTGCTCATGTTTGTTCCTCTAAGGGCATGGTATCTACTCCTTAAAGTTAATGTTTCCCTAGGCCAAGAATTAGGCATGGTATCTACTCTAATTCGTTTCTTCCCTTAAGTATTTAGCATGGTATCTACTAAGTTGCACTTAAAGAAAACATAAGAACAATGGAAACGAACAAACACTTGAAGTTCTAGAAATTGGTATCAGATATAGATCCTTCAAGTTGATTAAACCAAGAATCCCTAAAGATTCCCTTGTTACAAGATATGAACACGAGATACGGGTCGTCTCAATATGCTCAGATAACAGATTCAGATCTATACCACACAAACTTATAATCTCAGATTCGGACCAGTCGACTTGCTGTCACCTCAGTCGACTGTCCTTAAGACTCTGAACAAGTTTGACTATTATAAATCTATTCCAATTCACTCAGGTTTAATCAATAAGTAATAGAGTAGTATTCAGAAGAATATAAGCATTACATAACTACGGTTTCAATCTACCCAACTACGAAAGTTAGTTCCACATAATAAAACTTTTATTGATTGAAAAAATAGAGTTCATGACTACAATAAAAATATGACTCAAAGGAAGAACAGAAGAACACTGATTTGTATGATGTTGAAATTGAGCCCAATCAGCAGTCGACTTGTTCTCCTTCTTGATGCTTGCTGTCGATGGCCTTCCTGGCCGCTCTTGAGATAGTCCGAGAGATAGCTCCCCAGCTGCTTCTTTCTTGGTTGGTATTTATAGAACAAGAGAAGAGAATTAGGGTTTGCACTTTTTCAGAAAAGTCCTCTTCCTTTTATTTCTTTCCTTTCTTATATGCTCTGCGTTTTATTTCTTTCTCTCTTCTTCTTTTCTTCCTTTTCTGCTTTGGTTTGTATTTGGATTTGGACGAATCTTTAACTATATTATCTTTTAACTCTGCCGCCTACCAGTCGACTGGTTTTGGTGATCAGTCGACTGTGTCGAGACATCTGGAGATTAGTGATTCCTCAGTCAAGTCGACTATCTTTGGAGTAAGTCGACTGTGCCGAGCAGCTGCTTCCTCTCTGTCCAGTCGCCTGTTGGAAGAATAAGTCGACTAATGATCTGCAGTTCTGTGTTTCATCCTTAAAATTCTGATTCTGCTTCGTTTAGCTGTTTTTATGCTGTTTCCTACAGAAAAGAGAAAATAAGAGTTAAATACCACATATAGAGCTTTTAAATGTCTAATTGCATTACGATTATTGCTCCTAAATGTGAATATTCTTGAGTTCATCAAATACCCCCAAACTTAGCTTTTGCTTGTCCTCAAGCAAACAGTGAATTTATGAACAAGGAAAAAAGACTCACCCTACCACACCAAGAATTCTCTTTATGCGAGCATCAAAATTGTAACAGAAAGTACAAACAATTTCAGATAAAGTAAAACTAAGCATACCCACTTTCTCCAGTGCAATTGTTTAGTCACAACTCCAAACCCAATCATACTTGTCATGCAATTAATTATAGTTATAGTATGTAACACTCCATCTGCGATTATCCCCTTTTCTCTACTACAAACCGAGTAGTAAACTAGAGTTTTTTTTTTATTTTTTTTTTTATTTTAATTTTTAGTCTCTTCTCTAAGTTGTCACTTGCCTTTTTACGCGAATGCAAAACATTTGTGATGAATCCACCCGGTTACTCAACAAGTCACAAACTTTACAGTGCTTTGCATACTCATATTTCAAGTTGCCGTTTGACGTAAAGGTAAACATTGGTGATGAATACCCCTAGTTACTAAGCAACTCGAATCATTGGAGTAGATTGACTTTATTTAAATATATATATATATCTTTTATCACTCTGTTTACTTAATCTCTGTTTAGGACTAGATCCAAGGGAAATAATCAATAGAAAGAGCATCACATTTGATTTTTTTTTTTGTATAATCGCATGACTCATATAATTTTGTAAGGCATTATGAAATTCAACAATCCTAAAGTAAATAAGTGTCCTTCCTCTTACTTTATAAGAAATTGTTTATCCTAAAAAAATTCAAAAGACTTCAAATATAACTAGCTAATACCCCCAAACTTAGATGGAACATTGTCCTCAATGTTCGCACAAAACTTAAAATATAGGCATGTGTTACCACCTAGTTTGAAGGAAAGAAAATAAAGTAAAGTAATAAAGAAATAAATAAAGAAATAGATGGAGAGTGTAAGTACTCCCCTGAAAATTTGGGTTGCCTCCCAATAAGCGCTGTGTTTCCTGTCTTCAGCTAGACTTGATGAGTTGTGCAATGTATTGAATGGCTCGCGGCTCACAACTCATCTTATTATAAGGTTTCCCCCCTATGCCCATTCACCTGGACGTTTGATTATTCGCCAATGCTCCATGTGGGGGAAACCTGTGCAACAATTCATGGACCGTACCATCTTGACATTAGTTTATCAGCAATGGTCCATCTTAATGCACCATTGTGCTTTTGAAAGACTCCCTGCAGCCTCTCTTCTTCCTGCATCCTGAAATCTGCAGCAACTGTCACAGGTGATGTCTGGTTGGCCCCCAAATATTCATACAGCAGGTGTTCATGTAGTGGCTTCAGCTCCATGTCTAGGATCCTGGTAGCTGTCGGGACAGTCGACTTATCCTGTCCATCAGTCGACTTGTCTGCAGAAACACAAGTTTTATCAGATACAAAATTTTTAACTGCAGGTGCAAGCTTACCTGTATATGACTTTGGAGTTTCAAGGTGATGTACTGTCTCTGCAATCCTCCAGTCATAGTGTTCCTGTTCAACATGAGATAATGTTAGAGGGTGTGTAATTGTTGCTTGTAATGGATCAACACCATGTTCCTGAAATGTTTGGTCGCAAATTTCCTGAACCACATTAACATTACAACATTCATTATTATCGTGTGGAAATTGTGGCCCATCAAACATTGTAAACTCAATCTCTTCTTCTAGTGTTGTCCTTGATTGGAGCTGTTCTTGTCCTCTAGGGTTAGGTATGGTTTGTGATGGAAATTCTCCTGCCTTTCTTTCACTTAACTCCGTAGCAATTTGACCAATTTGAAATTCCAATTTTTGAATGGCCTGTCTTTGTTGATTGCTTGTTTGCTGTTGCTGTTGGAGTAATTGCAGAATGGTGGATTCGAAATCCAACTTCTTTTGTTCTTGTGCTGGCTCCTCATACCCATTCCCACCCTGGAATTGCTGCGTATCCCCTGGTGCAAATTGATTGTCTTGATGGTTTTGCCACCCTGGGTTATACGTGTTTGAAAAAAAATTATTCTGGGGCGGGTACATTCCCTGTTCTACGTAGTTTGTGTGCTCCTGATCTGCGAAAGAAAACATGGGACATGAATTAGTTGTATGATTAGAATGAAAACAATTTGCACAAATTTCTTTTGGTTGGCTTTTTATGCCACCCAACTTTGAATTCACAAGCATATCAATCTTTTTGTTCATGGTTTCCATTTCTAATTGCATGTTTCTATTATGAGAAATTTCGTAAACTCCCTGTTTTCTCAAAAGACCCCTCCTTGTGGAGAATTGTTGTGAGTTCTCGCTGAGTTCTTCAAATAACTCTATGGCCTCCTCAGCACTCTTCCTCATCAACATTTCATTGCAGCCTGCATCTACAATTGCTTTGTTAGCATCATTTAAACCCTCATAAAATGATTGTACCTGATCATCCTTGGGTATGTTGTGCGTAGGACACTTGAGAAGCTTGTTCTTAAAGTCCTTCCATGCCTCGAAAAACAAATCATCATCCTTTTGTTGGAAGAGTAGAATCTCCCTTTTTAGTAGTCTGGTTTTCTAGGCTGGAAAGAACTCTTTCAAGAATTTTGTCGCGAATTGCTCCCATGAATTAATTGATCCTGGTTCCAAAGAATTATACCACAACTTAGCATTAAGTTTTAAAGAAAAAGGAAACAAGATTAACCTGATTTGTTCAGGGGTAAGCCCTTGGATGCTTTGTGTCCTGCAAAGATCAAAGAAGTCTTGCAGATGTAGGTGCAGATCTTCATCTAGTCTACCATTGAAGTGGGGAACCATGCTGAGTAATTGAGGTGATAGATGCATATTTCCTGTGACATTAGGTTGAAAAGCTATGCAAGACGGTTGCTCAATATTTTTTGGAATGAATTTGTCTTGCATTGGTACTCGATTTAATACTTTTTCACCCATTGTTGCTTTTTGAATTCTTTGCTGTACAGTCGACTGGTCCTTGGAGACAGTCGACTGGTCTGAGTCTGTGCAAAGAGTAAAAAGAAAATTATAGGAAAAGAAAACGAAGAAATAAAATAAAATAAAAAGAAAAAGAATTTTACTGATTTGTAAGTTAAAATACTGAACAATCCCCGGCAACAGCGCCAAAAACTTGTTGTGTAATCTAGACTATCTAAATAAATAGAATAACTAGACACAAATTAAAAACCTCGCAAGTGTACGAATCGTTTGGAGAAGCGTAGTGACGAGCAAGGGTCGATCCCACAGAGATTGTAGAAATTAACTTACTAACCAATAAAACAGAAAACAGAATCTTAAAGTGTTGATCTAAAAGTCTAAGGAAATGAAAGGATAAAAATATGAATTAAATAGCATCGCAAATTGAGTCACAATTCTCTATTAAAGTAGTTGGTCATTGATTTCCACCTATAGTCAATAATTCTAAGTGTATACTACTCCAATTGCTCATGTTTGTTCCTCTAAGGGCATGGTATCTACTCCTTAAAGTTAATGTTTCCCTAGGCCAAGAATTAGGCATGGTATCTACTCTAATTCGTTTCTTCCCTTAAGTATTTAGCATGGTATCTACTAAGTTGCACTTAAAGAAAACATAAGAACAATGGAAACGAACAAACACTTGAAGTTCTAGAAATTGGTATCAGATCTAGATCCTTCAAGTTGATTAAACCAAGAATCCCTAAAGATTCCCTTGTTACAAGATATGAACACGAGATACGGGTCGTCTCAATATGCTCAGATAACAGATTCAGATCTATACCACACAAACTTATAATCTCAGATTCAGACCAGTCGACTTGCTGTCACCTCAGTCGACTGTCCTTAAGACTCTGAACAAGTTTAATTATTATAAATCTATTCCAATTCACTCAGGTTTAATCAATAAGTAATAGAGTAGTATTCAGAAGAATATAAGCATTACATAACTACGGTTTCAATTTACCCAACTACGAAAGTTAGTTCCACATAATAAAACTTTTATTGATTGACAAAATAGAGTTCATGACTACAATAAAAATAAGACTCAAAGGAAGAACAGAAGAACACTGATTTATATGATGTTGAAATTGAGCCCAATCAGCAGTCGACTTGTTCTCCTTCTTGATGCTTGCTGTCGATGGCCTTCCTGGCCGCTTTTGAGATAGTCCGAGAGATAGCTCCCCAGTCGCTTCTTTCTTGGTTGGTATTTATAGAACAAGAGAAGAGAATTAGGGTTTGCACTTTTTCAGAAAAGTCCTCTTCCTTTTATTTCTTTCCTTTCTTATATGCTCTGCGTTTTATTTCTTTCTCTCTTCTTCTTTTCTTCCTTTTCTGCTTTGGTTTGTATTTGGATTTGGACGAATCTTTAACTATATTATCTTTTAACTCTGCCGCCTACCAGTCGACTGGTTTTGGTGATCAGTCGACTGTGTCGAGACATCTGGAGATTAGTGATTCCTCAGTCAAGTCGACTATCTTTGGGGTAAGTCGACTGTGCCGAGCAACTGCTTCCTCTCTGTCCAGTCGCCTGTTGGAAGAATAAGTCGACTAATGATCTGCAGTTCTGTGTTTCATCCTTAAAATTCTGATTCTGCTTCGTTTAGCTGTTTTTATGATGTTTCCTACAGAAAAGAGAAAATAAGAGTTAAATACCACATATAGAGCTTTTAAATGTCTAATTGCATTACGATTATTGCTCCTAAATGTGAATATTCTTGAGTTCATCACATTTCATTATAAATATTATTTTTATGGTTATCTTATTTTTTCTATTGGTTTTTTTTATTCTTATTAGCACCCAAATACCCTAACTCCTATCCAATACCCTATAACATTTCCCAAACCCAACCTGCATTGAATTAATCCCCAATACCCATTTATTTCTGTACCCGTTATCATACCCGCTAGCCCATTTAACTACCCTATAAACCTATACCCGTTCCCTAACTACCCCAAACCTGAAACCAACCTAAACCCTAATATTTACCCATCTTATTTATACCCCCACCCTGTTACCCTATCTCTTCATCTTCCCCTCGCGCCGATTCGTCTCCTCTCCGCCTCTCTTCTCCTTCACCATGTGCCCCATAGTCGCTCTCCCCCTCGTCTTCCTCCCATGAACCCATCCCGATCCTTCCTCATCTCCCTCTGCTCGCGACCTTCTCCTCCCTGCTCCCGACCTCCTGTGCACCTCTTTCTGCCCTTTTTCTCCCCTCCGTCAGCCAGAGCGACTGCAGCATCTCCCGACCTCTGCGCCGCCCAACACCTGATGCAGCCTTAGCAGCCGACACCTCAGCCACCTGTGACAGTGCCCTCCGCCTGTAGAGTCTCTAGTTGTAGCCCCCTCTCCCCTTTGCTCCGACGTCAGCCGTGGTGCCACTCCGTGCCGCAGTAGCAGCGTCGCGATGCCACCAGCCTCCCTGCCGTCCGCAGCGCGCTTCCTGCGCTATGCCGTCATCCCTCGCCGTGCAACAGCCCTACCGGCGATCCCCCTGGCCACTGGTGCTCACCCCTACAGTGCTGCAATGACTCCCCCCGATGCTTTCCTTCTCTCGTTAGCCAGTGCAGTAGCCAAAGCATTAAGTTGCTATTATTATGGTTGTTCATGGAGTTTTGATCAAGTGCATGTGAGCTGCCCGATCGACTTGATCATCTTGATCTTGATTTGATCGAATTCTGGCCATCCGTCGGATCTACTTTGATCATCATCATCTTGATCATCACCATCAGGGTGATCTTGGCCATTCGATCGCGATCATCATCAACTTCATCATCACCTTGATCTGGACCGTTCAATCTTGTTGATCTTGATCTTGATCTTGATCGTCATCTTGATCCGTTCGTTGATCATGTGTTCGTGATTGGTTCGTGTGTTCATTCGATCCATTCATTATGTTCGTGCCCCAGGAATCAGTTCCCATTATTCTCGCTTTGCTTCGTTCCCGTCGTCATCTCTCAGGCAAGTAACTTGTACTCAATTTCTTTGTATGATACAAGTCATAAATTTTGCATGTAGTGTAGTTGGGTTCTAGAGACAATTCGCGTGTGATATATTTTTGATGAGTATTATCTCTATAGTGCTATTGGCCATAGTTGCCTCACGACACAAATTTGACATGAAACAACTTAGGTTTTGACCGTTCTTGATGTGATTATATTTGTTAGATAATTATGAGAAATCGTGTGTTTATTTGGATGCATGTGTTATGCTTGTTTAGGACATGCTATATAGCCTATTTCATGACGTTTGGACACTTAGTAGACTTTATAATATGTTTGATTGTGTTTGGGATGAGTTTCGCATGTTGTATGTTTGTTTGTTGTTAAAAAGAAAATCTGTATTTTGTCAATGATCAGTTATGATTGGTATTTTAGACCATATTAAGATCAGAATCTTAACTTCAGTATTAAACATGATTTTTAAAGAAATCCGTTTTCTTTCCAAAATCTCTAACCTTGATCGATTTCGTTTTCGTATGTGTGAGATATGATTGTTTTACTACAGAGGTGTATTTCATTTCCAGATTTCATTTCTTGATGATTTCGATGACTAAACTATTTTGATACTAGTACTAAGCATATTATTTTGATCTGAAATTTTTTACAGTATTTTTATATCTATTTAGGGATTACCCAGAATTTTTGTGGATTTTATTGATGAGTTTTATATACGTTTCATGCTTGTTTATAAAAACTATACTTTCTGGATTTTGTTCGCTGTTCTGTAAAGATTTGTATTTTGACCCAAATTCCTTTTCTTGTATTGAAAACATTTATGAAATATGAAAGTTAGCTTATTTTGTCTATTTTCAACTACCTTTGGCGGATTTGGATTTCGTTTCACGGTTTGCGAGATATTACAGTTTTCGTACAGCAGTGTTGGGAATTCCAGATTTGCCAAACTATCGTTTCTTGATGTTTTCTAATTTTTTTTGGCTAAGATAATTTTACTGGAAAATTATGAAACTTTATATTCTGATACTAGACATATAGGGGAATACCCCAGATTTTTCCTGGATTTATTTGAGGTGTTTTGATGATATTTTTCTGACTTTGAATTTGATTACTGATTTCTGGCTGAACGTATTTTCTAGATTCAAATCAGTTTTGAGTTCTATTTTTGTGAAATACTATATGACTTATATATGTTTGCTGATTCGGAAGGGAGTCTATTTTCTAGAACTTTTGAAGGATTCGGACTTACATTTTTGTAACAACGGAAATCTCAGTTTTACTGCAGTATGGTCTTGTTGTCCTGAACTAGAAATCTCGCGATATTACCGTTTTGTGTGTTATCTTTCACCCGTACATATTTATCTTGCAACTTGAACTTGTTACTTGATAATGCTATGTTAATCTTGACCTGTTTGTGACACATACTTGCCTGTTTGATAATAAAAAAAAATAACCAAGCCAGGGTTAAGGAAAACATCTAGTAGTGGGAAATATAGAATTGTGTACTTAGAAGGGGGCCCGTGTTTCCCGTTTTGATTCATGTTGATACATGAACCTGTTGATGCATGAACTTATTAGTTCATGTACCTGTTACCTGTTGATGCATGGATCTGTTGGTTCATGTACCTGTTACTTATTGATGCACGGACCTATTAATTCATGTACCTGTTACTTGTTGATGCACAGACCTGTTGGTCGTGTACCTGTTGATTCATGAACCTGTTGATGCATGAATCAGATGATCCGTGTACCTATTTGATTCATGAACCTGTTCCTGTTTCTGTTTTCCTGATCCTTGAGTACATGGCCCTATGGACTCCACTACGAAATCTAAACGAAACTGTTTGAATGTAGCAACCATGTAGTAAAAGGATGGATGCATGAAGTGCTACCTGGATAGTAATAAATACAAGACTTTAAATGACATAACTTGACATACATGAATCCCTATTACATGATACCTGTTTACCTGTACATGCTACACCTGTTACCTGTTTGCCTGCTTGCTTGACACTTGGTACATGTTACCTGTACCTGTTAGTATATCATGTTACTTGATTTTGTTTCTTGATTCATGTTAGTTATCTTATTTCTGTTGAAATGCCTATACCATGCTATGCTTGCTTATGCTGTTATTCTATATTTATTATTTATCCCATATACTTGTATCCTGCATTACAAGCGGCCCGTAACTTGCATTGACAGAAGTTTATTTTCTTTTTTCTCTTCCTGCAATTTATTAAATTGCAAATTTTGGAGATCAACTGCCAGATGGAATAGGCGAGATAAGATACTAGTTGCTGGAGTTTTGTTATTATTATTCTTGTTGCTTGTTTTGAACAATTGTATCTTGTACTTGGATTTATTTGTATTTGAAAATGTGACCCAGGATATTTGACATATTCAGATCTAGATTATTTGAGATTAATATATTTGGTTTCAAGTATTCTTTTTGGTATTTTGGTTCATATGTGCATGCTTGGTTGATTCTCTTGCTTCCAACTCTGATTATTTTGTGAGATGTTGTACAGATTCTTGAACAGCTTATGGATGATAAAAATCATTCGCTGGACTTGTCACGTATCTGTATTCCATATTCTCTTTTGGAAAGCAGGGCGTGAAACACAAGCAGGGGGGCTCGACGCTTGGCATTGACCTCGAGCCACACCCTAGCTTTCTCAAGCTATATGGGCTTGACACTCGGCAATGACCTCGAGCCACGCCCTAGCTTTCTCACAAGCAGGGGGGCTCGATGCTTGGTATTGACCTTGAGCCACAACCTAGATTTTTCACAAGCAGGGATGGGCCCGACGTTCTGCATTGATCTCGAGCCGCACCCTAGCTTTCTCACAAGTAGGGGGCTCGACGCTCAGCATTGACCTCGATCCATGCCCTAGCTTTCTCAAGCTATATGGGTTGGACGCTCGGCAATGACCTTGAGCCATGCCCTAGCTTCCTCTCAAGCTATATGGGCTCGACGCTCGGTAATGATCTCGAGCCACGCCCTAGCTTTCTCACAAACAGGGGGGTTTCGACGCTCGGTATTGACCTCGAGCCACAGCCTAGCTTTCTCAAGCTATATGGGATCGACGCTCGGCAATGACGGGCTCGACGCTTGGTAGCATCCAGGGGTGCCCGATGCTCGGCATTGACATCGAGCCACGGCCTAGAATCCAACAAGCAGGGGGATCGACAATCGACTATCGACGCTCGACCCTCTACGCTCGGCACGAACCCCGAGCTAATTCCCGACTCTTTCACGGGCTAGGCCTCGATGCTTGGCTCCCAACCCTTGGTGCTCGATGCTCGGCTTCTTTACTCCCGAGGGGATTTCCTTCCTCTAACCCCCCTTTTGCCTCTCTGAGACTCTACAAGTCATACTCACCGAATACACTGCTCCACTCTTCCTACAGGGACAAACTACTCCTCAACGGCTGGCTTACACAGCCCTCCAGGAGTGGGGGGCTCCTGATATGCTGTAGATGACGTGGCCCCATCAGGGTAATCAGATCTCCTCAGATTTTGCTCATCCCAGATGATCAAGTCAACAAGTCCAACGGGCTTCTGCCAACTCACGCCCACAGGCAAACGAGTCCGACCCGGCCCGTTAGGGTTCCAGACCCGTTTTCCCCTACCTATAAATATCAGAGTCCCTCCTCCTTGTCCAAGATAATAAATCTTTCAACACCTGAACCCTAGCCACTATTGCTTTCTCCGTGACTGACTAGATAGTCGGAGGGCATGTCGCCGGGACTTCTCCCGGCATTTCGAGGTAGTGTGCAGGTACAAGAGTCCGAGCCGAGCTCCGAGATCCGAGCCGAGCGTCCGGCCTCTGCCTCCCTCCTACTGCTCCTGAGCTGGTCCTAAGGCCTAGGGTTGGATCAGCGCCAGTACCACATCTTCCACTTCACAAATTATAAGAACTCACACATGTTGCCCCCGCACCCAAAAACAAGTAGCATCAATTAATAAACACTATCGACTAGGAAAAAAAAGTCTTAATCAACATTAGCAATGATTAATAGAATGCATATCATATTTTCATGCATAAATAGAATGAACTAGCTAGTATTAAGGGCATTAACTGAGATAATTTAGGGCATTAGCTGAGATATTATGAAAGTTGGAAATTTCGCCGATTAGGTTTGATCAAAGCAAAACTCTTTTATGGTGCATTGCTAAAGCGTCCCAACGAATGGTTGCCCTTGAATATAATTCTTTTGACTCTAAAATTAACAAAAAAGACCATTCACAACATGAATAGAGTTATAAAGCAAAGGGAAGTAGCAATTGGGTAGACGGAGCTAACATAACTATATATTAAGCTAATAAATCTATCTCCTCTTCCGTTTCTTTATTTTGAAATAGATAATGAAGATCGAAAGTAGGAATCTCTTTTAAATTAACACATTCGTTCTCCATGGTTTCATAAAATAAAGAAATAAAAAATAAAAAACCCCAAATCCTTAACAGCCACGATCTCATACTCTCTCACTTCCAAAATCATCTCCAACCCTTGTTTCATACACTTCCCCTTCACACGCCACGCGCCTCCTCACCCCCGAGCCGCCTCCCACGCATCCTCCTCATCTCTGAGCCGCCTCACGGTACCCCATCTGACCAGCCTCCCACACCCTCCTCTTCTCCTATCCGCCTCCTATGCCCTCCTTGCCTCCAACCCGCCTCCCGCGCACCCTCCACGCCTCCGACTCGCCTCTGTCGTTGCCCCCTCCCACGCGGCCCTCCCGAATCTTGACCTTGCCTTCGACGCAGCCACCTCCCACGCATTGTGCCTCCTCCTTTGCCATTTCCGATTGACCGCGTTTATCAAGACAATATTTTGTGGAATTGGAAAAGAGTATAGGTTGAAGACGGGGATGATTGCAGTGTTCAATTTAGGAATGGAATTTGGTAAGGTTTATTCTACTTTTTTCTTTTTGCTATTGCCTCATACATATTTGGATAGGAAACACTTGAAAATTTAGAAATCTAGTACTTAATTTTTAGAACTGTGCTTTGCTCATCAACTGTTCGATGAAATGCCTATATAACACAAGGTATTTGTGAAAATGCGTTTGAAAATTTTGCTTAACTAAATCGATTGGATCTATGTGTGGTTTATGTATTAATTTTTGAAACCCTAATTTACTACATGATTTCATTTTCAATTTCTAATTTGTGTTTTTGAAATCCCGAAATTTGGATTTGTGGAAAAATAGAGGATGACAGCGGTGTCCAGATTCAATAATGGGATTTGGAAAGTTTTTTATGCTAGTTTTTCCTTTTTTCTATTACCTCATAGATATTTGAATAGGAAACAGTTGAAAACCTAAAAAACCCATATTTAATTTATAAAACTTTGATTTGCCCATCAAGTGTTCGATGAAATGCCTATATAGCACGCAAGGTGTTTGTAAAAAATACTTTTTAGATATTTTGCTTGACTAAATCAATTATATCTATGTGTGGTATATATATTAATTTTTGAAACCATAATTTACTATATGATTTCATTTCAATTTCTAATTTGTGTTTTTGAAATTCCGAAATTTGGATTTGGGGAAGAGTAAGAGTCGAAGACGATAAGAATTGCAATGTCGGATCCAAAAATGAGATTTGGTAAGGAGGGAGGTGGTGGAGGGCAAGGTGAGGCGGACGAAGAGGTGAGGGGGTGTTGGAGAGGGGGATGTCGTGGCGGTCGATGACAGTGGAGACACGGGAGAGGAGGGAAGAGTGTAGGGCAGCGTATGAGAGGATGTGAATTTTGGAGGGGAAGGGAAGGGAGGGGAGGTTCGAGATTATGTGGGCTAGGGCTTGGATATTGACAGTCAGTATGCACACAAAAGCCAGGTTATGTGTGCATTTTTAGGGTAAATTTGACTAAATTATATATCTGAATTCTCAATTCTTTCACACTTTTTTAGAGTTCCATAATTACTTTATTTTGTGCAATTTGCACTGGGTAACACTAGTTTAATTTATAGGGTGACAATTCGGAAACTCTAAACATTTACACTTTTAGGAAATGCCCCCACGGTTTAAAAAAGTAGTTTGTACTAGTGCCATTATCTTTCAAATTTTTTTCTATATTTATTGTCAATGTGCATGACACCCTTTTTATAATTGAATGGATTAAAATGACTTTAATGGTTGGTGGTGATTGAATCGGTGAAGGTGTTGTGGGTGGGGCCGGAGTTGGTGGCCATCTTCTTGGCAGGGAATCTTTAGGATTGATAGCGGGGATCGGAAGTGGAGGTGAAGGAGAGAAGGGAGGTGGTGGAGATGGAGGTGTGAGATTTAGAGATATTTGGAAGAAATGATGTACATTATTATTGAGACATTGAGCCAAATATTTACAAAGGCACAAAGGTAAAGAGAGAGAGAATAAAGTTCTTTAACTACACAATCATAGTCGTAAAGAGATAAGGATGGAGATTACACATATATAAAGCACATATATTTAAACCCCCCTCAAACCTCACACAGAATCAAGGACTGGGTTTTTGCTTGAGTTAGAACTAGGATGAAGTCGTCGATAGAACCTGCTTGCGGAGTATGGAAGGTAGAGCACATCAGGGTTGAAGCATTGTATGAATATCGGAAGGTCCGAGATGGTGCATTGTATGGAGTATTCACACGAAAGTCAGAACATGTGATGTGATGGATTAAGCGTGTGAAAGCCGAATGGATCCAGCTGCGGGTTGTGCATTGCATGTAGAGTTCATTCAAAAAAGTAAAGTAGATCTGAGAGTCATCGTACTAATCAAAGTGGTTGTTGTCGTGGGGAGAAACCAAGTTAGAAATGTGGATATTGATATGTGTGCAATGGTTCTTGTTGGATATGCATGCAATGGGTGCTTGTTGTGAAATAATTTTGTGTCAGTAAAGAGCAAGAATAAAAGCTTGTAAGCACAAGAATAGAAGCCATTGTCGGTTAGGGAAAGGTTTGGTAGGGTTTGACGAGTCGTCAAATTGGAAGGAAGTAAAAGATGACCACATTACTATCCCACATCCTAGCTTGGACAACAACAATTTCTTCTCCTAGAAAGGATGCATCTTTGGATCTTCCGAATGAACATATGTTCGTGGCAAGCAAGACCTTATGGATGTTGTACTTCATAGAGCCTCGTCAAACAAATTAGTCAATGTTGCCGCTAAATTTGGTGTGGGGGCAAACAGATAGTATTTGTGGATTCTTAGGAAAACTGAATAGTGAACCTGTATACCTGTTCCGTCGGAGTTTGACGCCGACTCCTGCCGTACACCTGCAAAAAGTGCGTGACACCAGGGTTGTTCCCGGCGACGCACCCTCCGACGCTCAAGTCAGTAATCAGGAAAGATTATGAAAGAGCGCAAAAACTGGAGAAAGATTGATTACCTCTCAATGGAGATGGATGGGGGGTATTTATAGGCGCCGCTGGGATCAGATTAGGAATGTAATCTCCTGTGGTTAGATAAGGAATGTAATCCCTAATCTCCAGTGAAGGGATAGATATGAATCAGGGCCGTTGATTAGGATTTAACCAGAAACCCTAATTCTATCCCTTCTGGACCGGATTTGCTACGGGCTGAAACCCGCACCCAGTTGAGGTGGATCCGTTTGCGGGTAAGTGGGTCTTCGGGGAAGATAACCAGTACCCGCTTCAGACCCGTTGGTAGGTGAAATTACCGTTTTACCCCTGAGCTTCAAGATTCGTGCCCCAATTTGGACGATTCTGATTTAACCCCATTTTTAGCCATATCACGAGCCCCCCACTCCTAAAGACTGAATTTGATCAGCCTTTGAGGAGTAGTTTAACTGTTTTAGTGGCTAGTGGAATTGTATCGGAGTCCGAATGGAGGGTTTTGAATCTCGAAGAGGGTAGTGAGTTGATTTTTCAAGCTGTAAGATGTTGTTAAGCTTCTCTGGATATCCGGCGGTTTTTATCTATTTTTTCGGATTATTTATTTAATTTTGCGATGCGTTAACCAGTCATTCGGGGGTCTTAGCAACGCATTCCAGGCAATAATTGTTCGTTCAGGGGCTCAAAAATATTCCCCTGAATTTATAATTGTTTTCTAGAATTTCTAGCTAATTTTCCCGAATTTTTAGTAATTTTTTCGCAATTTTTAAATAAATAAAGCGATTAAAATAAATAAAAATTAATTTTAAATACCGATTTATGGCGTGGCGCAATCTGGGCCCTTGATCAGCGGCGAGCGCAATTTTCTGGGCGATCAGACGATCCACGCTCCTCGGTAGATAGTTTCTTCACATGCGAGGGACGGTTCCTCGTCTCCTCGGCTCGGCTGCTCGGCGCCAAGCTCGGAATCAGCCGAACTACGTGGCACGATCCTGAGTGTCCATCTCAGCGCGGATCTCCAAAAAATGCTATCTTGTCGTTTAGTGGACGTGGCAAGATCTGAGCCGTCCATTTTGACGAGCGCGCTTTTTGACAAGATCCAACGGCTGAGGATGGTCGGCAGGTTTTTTCTCCATATGCGAGGTTCGGTTCCTCGTCCCCTCGGCTCGGCAGGTCGGCCCATAGCTCAGAATCAGCCGAACTACGTGGCGCGATCCTGAGCGTTCATCTCAGCGCGGATCCCCAAAAAACACTATCTTGTCGTTTAGTGGACGTGGCAAGATCTGAGCCGTCCATCATGACGAGCGCGCTTTTTGACAAGATCCAACGGCTGAGGATGGTCGGCAGGTTTTTTCTCCATATTCGAGGGTCGGTTCCTCGTCCCCTCGGCTCGGTAGGTCGGCCCATAGCTCGGAATCAGCCGAACTACGTGGCGTGATCCTGAGCGTTCATCTCAGCGCGGATCCCCAAAAAACACTATCTTGTTGTTTAGTGGACGTGGCAAGATCTGAGCCGTCCATCATGATGATCGCGCTTTTTGACAAGATCCAACGGCTGAGGATGGTCGGCAGGTTTTTTCTCCATATTCGAGGGTCGGTTCCTCGTCCCCTCGGCTCGGCAGGTCGGCCCATAGCTGGGAATCAGCCGAACTACGTGGCGTGATCCTGAGCGTTCATCTCAGCGCGGATCCCCAAAAAATACTATCTTGTCGTTTAGTGGACGTGGCAAGATCTGAGCCGTCCATCATGACGAGCGCGCTTTTGGACAAGATCCAACGGCTGAGGATGGTCGGTAGGTTTTTTCTCCATATTCGTGGGTCGGTTCCTCGTCCCCTGGGTTTGGAAGCTCAGAGCCATTAGCCGAGGTATGGAGTTTGATGTTTTGAAGCATCCTGGATTGGAAGCGTCGTCGCACTCCGGCCCAGTAGCTCGGCTGCTTAGCCAAGCTGTTCGGTAGCTCGGCTAGGCGAACCGGTGGCAGGCAGCTCGAAATCAACACGTGGTCAGATCTTGAGCGTCCATCACTGCGTGAATCACGAGGGCTGGGTTCAGATAATGAGAAAACGTTATCTTGTCGTTTTGTGGGCGTGGCGCGATCTGAACCGTCCATCGTGTTTTGACACGAATTTTGGAGAGATTCGACGGTGATTTGTCCTCGGAAGGATTTTTCTCCATATTCGAGGGTCGGTCCCTCGTCCCCTCGGTTCGGAAGCTTGGAACCGTTAGCCGAGGTATGGAGTTAGATGTTTTGAAGGGACTCAGTAGCTCGGTTGCTTAGCCAGGCTGTTCGATAGCTCGGCTTGGCAGACCGGTGGCCGAGTCGTGGACTTAAGTGCTTTGAGAATTTTTTGCTTTTCGAAACTTTGCAACTCTCCGCTTGACGCTTTGGCTTCTTAGTGGGCCTTTTAGATTCCCAAGGAGGCCCAACATCGCTTTTGGGGTTATAAGTTTTCACTCTCCCACCCCCAAGCTCATTTATCACTTTTCACTCCAAGATTTCACTTTTACTCTCTGCGCTCTCTGCTAGCGGCGAATTTTGCTCCAAGGCGGTGACGTTAGCTGTCGCGTGGGCCAGGCGATTTTCGGCGAGCTTATTCCGACCGTAAACGTCACTTCAAGGTCAGTCTCTTGCCTTAGCTTTTTTATAGAGATGTCAAGGGTGAACTCGGGGAGCGAGGCCTCTTCCTCAGGCGATAGTGGTGCCGAGGAGAGGAGGCAATCGGAGATTCGAAGGAAGGGGAAGCAAGTAGCCGAGCCGTCCGTGGCCGAGGTGAGGAAGGAGAAGAAGAAGAGGATGGTAGAGGCCCAATCTCCCGTGGTCGAGGTGATCGTAGAGAATTCGAGGCAAGCCCCTGAGACGGGCTGATACCCTTGTGTACTGTCCGGGCACGCTGGGGTTAGGCAGTACGAGGGCGACCTCATGGAGAAGGCGATCATCGGCCGGTCGGAAGTTTATGAAGAGAATAACCCGGTTCTGACTACCGAGGCAGATGAGATTGGATCGGTGCTATCCGAGAGGGACCTCCTTCGGATCAGAAAGGGGTTTGCGATCCCTCCGGAGTACAAGCTAATTCTCCCCGGCGCTGGGATGCGGGCGAACTCCAAGCTGTCGTCGTCGGATATGTGCATGTTCGACTACGACTCTCTGAACGCCGGACTGCATTTTCCGCTGCATCCTTTCATTCGCCAGGTCCTCGGATGGTACTGCCTCGTGCCGACCTAATTTATGCCGAACACATGGCGTCATGTGAACGCCTTCCTGCTCCAGTGCCGCAACGCCGAAGTCGCGCCGGACCTGACGGTCTTCCGAAGCATGTATCGGATAAACCGGATGCACAAGACCGAGCATTGATACTACTTGGCGCCGAGGAAGGGCGTTCGGATCATAGAAAATCCGGACTCGATCAAAGGCTGGAAGGAAAAGTTCTTCATATTGAGGGAGGCGTCGATGCTGCAAATTCCAAGCCGGTGGAAGCCAGAGGTGCCCAAATTTGCGAGGGCCAACCCGGAACTGGATGCAGCCGAGGAGGAAGTGGCGAGGAAGATCGTAGCCCTCCCGATGTTGAGTTGGAGGGAGATGACCGAGGAGGTGCTGTTCGGGTCAGGCCTTAGTCCGATCGACCCGAGTATGCTCCTGACATCTCGTATTATCATTTTTTTTTGTAAGTCTTTAGCTCGGTTTACTGACTCAACTCGTTTTTTATTTGGTACAGAAGCGCCGAAGATGGACTTCAACGCCATGATGAACGAGAGGGGCAAGGTGGCCGATGGTAGGAAGAGGAAGAGGCCGAGCACGACCGCCTCGTCAGGTCGGCAGCCCAAAGTTGCTTCGACTACCACTCTGCCTCCCCCGGTTACTGAGGTCCCCTCGTCGACAGTGGTCGTTGTCAAAGAGCCCTCGGCTCCCGTTGCTTCTGCCCCGGTCGGTGGGGCCTTCGACGTCACGGCGGCGTTGTCGCTCGAGGCTCCGCCGTTGACCGCACTGGCCGAGGTGATCTTGACCGAGCAGCACAAGCAGCTGTTCGTGTTGAACTGGCGAGTGAAGAATCATGATGGATTCCTCGGGAAACTCGCAGATGTCGATGCAGGACGTCAAACACCTGGCGACCCCGAAAGATCGAGCCGCGCTGAAGGCGGGGACAGTCGGCGACGATACCTACGAAGTGGCTCGGTCGCTCGTATCGGTAAAATTCTCTTGTGAATTTTTTCAAGTCTATTACTCGGCCCGTATCTTGCGCTCACCATTATTTTGTCTTTACAGGCCACCTGTCACTTCAGCCATCTCCTTGAGGCGTTCGCTGAGCAGGAGAAAGAGTTGAAGGCCGCCAGCGATAAGGACAGGGCGGAAAAGGTCAAGGCGGTTCGGCAGCTCGAGGCCGAGCAGAGGCAAGCCGAGGGCTTGGAGGTCCAGGTTGCCGATCTTGTGGCCAACCTGGAGTGAGTCAAGGGGCGGCTCGCTGAGGAGTCCGCCAAGGCCGCCAAGGCTGCCGAGGAGCTGGCTGCGTCAGCGAAGGCTCTGGCCGATGTGAAGGTGGAGAAAGAGGCCTTGGCAACGAAGATCAAGGCGGAGGTCGAGGCCGAGGCGAAGAAGCACATGGCCTCAAACATGGAGAAGTCCTACCAGAGGGCGCTCGACCATGTTCAGGACCGCATCCCCGGATTCGAGCGGGTCGGCTAAAGATTGTGGCCCATATCCCCATCGGACGGTGAGGAGGAAAGAGGCGAAGGTGACGAGGTGGAGGGCGACGAGGAGGAGGAGGTTGTCACCGACGCTTTGGAGACGAACCCCCAGGGCGAGGCGAGAAATGAGGGGGCATCTGGCGAGGCGCCTGTGGTTGAACTGGCGACGCAGGTGGACCCCTAATCTTCTCGTCTCTTTGTAGTCTTTATTTTCCTTTTTTCAAAAATGTAATGCCTTTTTTACGGACTGGCCACCGCTTCTTTCAATGAATGAAAATCTTTGTTTCAATTCAAATTTGTGCAAGTGTTTGGGTCGGTGTGTAGTTTTCCAATTGCGATATTCTTGTATTTCAGATCCTCGATCACATCCCAAATACCGCAGCGGCTCAGCGACGTGCCGAGCTGTTCAAGCAATCTCGCGAGGCTCGACTCGTGGGTGAGATCGAGCTCACCAAAAGGTTGATGTTCAACGTGGAGAAGAAGAACAGTGAGCTTCTGGCCGATGTGCACCATCTCCGGATAGTTGAGGAGGAGCTCTCGGCGAAAGAGGCAGAGCTGACCTCGGTGTTGGCCGAACGAGAAGAGCTCGAGAAGAAGGTCGAGCAGCTGCAGAGGGTCACAGTCGACAAGAGCATCGAGGTAACCAACTTGCGTCGTATTATATCCGACAGCGCTGAATACCCCGGTTCGGCAAAGCTCCATCGGTTCAAGATAATGGTTAAGGACGACACTTTGAAGGATAGGATCGTCGAGCTCGAGGAGGAGGTGGCTCAGCCTGTGAGAGCTAATGTCCGCAGCACTTCTTGTACTCGTGAGGATAGAGAAAGGGGGATCACCTTCTACGAGCTAGCGACTCGTGGCCAAGTTATTGGTCGGACAGCAGCTGACGCACAAAGCGGAGTAGCTGTTAGCTTGAGCGGGGCTTCGGTCGGAACGACCGTTAGAGTTAGTGGCGAGGCGGCGTCCCAGTTCGTCGGCCTAGAAACAAGCTCGGAGGTGAAGAGACGGAAGCCGCGGTTGTCTCTGAATCGGAACGTCCCTGTTCCGAGGAGACACTGAACGAGTGGCGTCACCTTTTACTTCTTGCGTCGTCCCTGTTACTGTAGTATCATGCCTTGTAATTTATTTAGTTGCTTTCCTGTTGTAACTGTTTGCCTTGTAAATTTACCAAGTATCTTAATAAAATCGAGGTTGTATTGTTCGTCGTTGTGCCGTGGTCGCCTTATTCTTGACGCTGAACCGTAAGGACCCATAGTTGTCTTCTTTGTAGGTTTAACCGCAGAACTTTAGTCTTTCGCTCGGAGTATACCGAGGTGCGATAGCTCGGACATCAGGTTCCGCCCACGTGGCAACATCGAGACGGTCGATCGTGATCGTGGTACGTATCATGAGGTGGGAGGCACGAGTCCCAAGAAAATACTATCTTGTCGTTTTGTGGACACGTGGCACGATCAGATCCGTTCATCACGTTTTAGCACGTATTTTGAGATGATCCACTGGTGAAATCAGTTCGGCAGAATTTTTCTCCATATACGGGGGTCGGTTCCTCGTCCGCTTGGCTCGGGGTTTTGAGTGAGCGCGGTTGAGCCGAACGATGGATTCCGAACCACCGTTAAAGTTGCTTGACGGTTGTGGGAGTAGTTCCGAACAGCGACCTACTTCTAGCTCGCCGAGGAGCGAACTTGCGAAGTAAGGTCGAGCCGAGTGTTGGACTCCGAACCATCGGTTGAGTTGTTCAACGGCTGTCGGAGCAGTTCCGAACGGCGACCTACTTCAAGCTCACCGAGGAGCGAACTTGCGAAGTAGGGTCGAGCCAAGTGTTGGACTCCAAACCATCGGTTGAGTTGTTCAACGGTTACGGGAGCAGTTCCGAACGGTGACCTACTTCTAGCTCGCGCGAGGAGCAAACTTGCGAAGTAGGGTCGAGCCGAGTGTTGGACTCCGAACCATCGGTTGAGTTGTTCAACGGTTGTGGGAGCAGTTCTGAACGGCGACCTACTTCAAGCTCGCCGAGGAGCGAACTTGCAAAGTAGGGTCAAGCCGAGTGTTGGACTCCGAACCATCGGTTGAGTTTTTCAACGATTGTGGGAGCAGTTCCGAACGGCGTCCTACTTCTAGCTCGCGGAGGAGCGAACTTGCAAAGTAGGGTCGAGCCGAGTGTTGGACTCCGAACCATCGGTTGAGTTGTTCAACGGTTGTGGGAGCAGTTACGAATGGCGACCTACCTCAAGCTCGCCGAGGAGCGAACTTGCGAAGTAGGGTCGAGCCGAGTGTTGGACTCCGAACCATCGGTTGAGCGAAGAGTAAAGGCAGAGAGATGTATGAAATTTTTTTACAGGTAACATATAAAAAGAAAAATCTTTATTGATGACTAATGTCCGGCTGCTTCTAAAGTTGCGAGCCATTATTACAAGAGAAAAATAAAAGGAAATTATTACAAGTAATAGGAGAGGAACGGTTCGACATCTCTAAGTGCTTAGAGAGGCGTTGGTACTCTCTCTTGATACTTTAAGAGATGGTCGGCATTCCATGTCCTAGGGATCTCCCTGCCTTCGAGGTCTTCTAGTCTGTACGTGCCGAGCCGAACTTCTTTGACGATCTTGTAAGGTCCCTCCCAGTTCTGGGCGAGTTTACTGTTCTGACCGGTGAAAGAGATGGCTAACTTCCTGAGGACCAGGTCTCCTTCTTTGAGGTCGGTAGGTCGGACTTTCTTGTTGTATGCCATCTCGATCCTTCTTCGGTAGCTTTGTTGACGAATGGCAGCCATTTCTCGGATCTCATCTATCAGGTCTAGACTTGCTCGGAGCTCTCTGGAATTTTGCTCTTCTTCATAAGCTATTAGATGAGGAGAAGGTATTCCGACTTCCAGTGGGATGATGGCCTCGGACCCATAGGTAAGATTAAATGGGCTCTCTCCTGTGGGGGTCCGTTTTGTGGTGCGGTAGTTCCACAGCACGTTGGGAAGTTGATCGACCCATAAGCCTTTGGCACACTTATCCAACCTCTTCTTAATGCCGGAGAGGATCTGTCGGTTAGCATTTTCGGCTTGGCCATTCGATTGTGGATGAGAGACGGAGGAGAACCGGTGTTGGATGGCAAGGTCTTCGCATAGAGCTCGGAAGGCAGCCCCGGTGAATTGGGTTTCGTTGTCTGTTATTAGGACCCTAGGGACGCCGAATCAACAGATCACGCTCTTCCAAAAGAACTGGACGACCTTGTTCTCGGTGATCGTGGCCAAGGGCTCGGCCTCTATCCATTTCGAGAAGTAGTCGATCGCCATGACTAAGAATTTGAACTGTCCCGGAGCTGGCAGAAATGGCCTTAGTAAATCCGTCCCCCACATTGCGAAGGGGATCGGACTTGATAGGGAAGTGAGTGGAGCTTGTGGGAAGCGTTGGATTTCGGAGTACTTCTGACAGGAGCTGCACTGCCGAACGTGTCGTTCGGTGTCTCGTAGGAGAGTGGGCCAGAAATATCTGTAGTTCAACACCTTGCGTGCTAGGGCTCTGGAACCCGAATGTGCTCCGCCAATGCCCTCATGAAGTTCTTACAGGGCGTAGTCGGCTTGCCTGGGGGAGAGGCATCTCAGGTACGGCCTGCCGTCGACCTGTGTGAAGGAGTGTTTGTATAGGATGCCTCCGATCAGTGTGTAATGCTCGGCCCGGGTTCTTACTCTTCGAGCTTTCTTGGGATCCTCGGGGAGGAGTCCGTCCCTTAAAAATTCGATGAGGGGTTTCATCCAGTTATCTTCAAGTAGGACAGGATGTGACTCTATGGAGTCGGAGGTTTCGTCCTCTATACTCGGTTTCAGAAGAACCTCTATCAAGACGGTCTGCTCGAGACCTTGAAGGGAGGATGAGGCTAGTTTGGAGAGGACATCGGCCTGAGCATTTTCTTCTCGGGGGATTCTTTGGATGAGGGCTTCTTCAAATAGTGCCATGAGGCTTTTGACTTTGGCTAAGTATTTAACCATCCTGTCATCGCGAGCTTCATACTCGCCGAGCACCTGATTGACGACTAGCTGAGAGTCGCTAAAAATTCGGAGGCGTTGGGCCCCTGCATTCCGAGCCATTCCAAGGCCGGCTATGAGCACCTCGTATTCTACCTCGTTGTTGGAGGCCTTGAAGTTGATACGGAGGGAGTATTGGAGGATGAAGTCATCTGGGCCTGCCAGAATGACCCCTGCCCCGCTTCCCTCATTGCAGGAGGATCCGTCCACATAAACCGACCAGACGGGCGGTCCTTTCACTGTTGGGCTAGACTCGGGGATGGTACTTTCAACTATAAATTCTGCTAAGGCCTGAGCCTTGATCGCGGTCCGAGGCTGATAAGTTATATCGTGCTGGCTCAGCTCGATAGACCACTTCATACGGCGACCCGATGTCTCCGGCTTGTGGAGGACCTGCTTCAGTGGATGGTCGGTAAGAACGACCACCGAATGGGACTGAAAGTAGGGATGAAGCTTTCTTGCGGCCATCACCACGGCGTAAGCCATCTTTTCTGTTTTCGGATAGCGGAGCTCGGCATCCCGAAGTACCTTGCTCACGTAGTAAATGGGCTTTTGAGCCTGGTCCTCTTCCCTTACCAAAACTGCACTGAGGGTCTGCTCAGAGGCTGCTAGGTAGAGGTAGAGGGGTTCACCAGGAATTGGTTTGCTGAGGAGAGGAGGATTGATGAGGTAAGCCTTGAGCTGGTCGAAGGACTCCTGTTGCTGCTGTCCCCATTCGAAACCCTTAGCCCCCCTGAGGGCCTTGAAGAAGGGGAGGCATTTCTCCTCGGACTTCGAGAGAAAGCACCCAATGGCGGCTAAGCGGCCTATTAACCTCTGCACTTCCTTAACATTCTTGGGAGGTGCCATGTCTAATATGGCCTTGATTTTCTCCGGGTTAGCTTCGATTCCTCGTTGGCTGACCATAAAGTCGAGGAACTTCCCTGATGAGACTCCGAACGCACACTTGTTCGGATTCAGTCTCATGCTGTGCTTTCTCAGGACGTCAAACGCTTCTTGGAGGTCAGTCACATGATCGATACCTCGGATGCTCTTTACAAGCATGTCGTCAACATATACCTCCATATTAAGTTCAATTTGGGCCTGAAAAACCTTGTTGATGAGGCGTTGATATGTGGCTCCTGCGTTCTTCAGACCGAAGGGCTTGACCCTGTAGCAATAGAGGCCCTGGTCGGTTACGAATGAGGTCTTCAGGATATTCGGAGGGAACATCCGGATCTGGTTGTAGCCTGAGAAGGCATCCATGAAGCTGAGGAGTTCATGTCCAGAGGTGGCATCGATCAGAGTGTCAATACTCGGAAGAGGAAAGGGATCCTTGGGGCAGGCCTTGTTGAGATCAGTAAAATCGATACAAATCCTCCAAGTCCCATTGGACTTCTTCACCATTACTACATTTGACAACCACTCGAGATAGTTCACCTCTTGTATGAACCGGGCCTTCAAGAGCTTATCCACCTCCTCTTTTATAGCTAGCTGGCGTTCGGGGGCGAACTTGCGCCTCTTCTGTTGAACCGGTTTGGACCCCGGAACAACGCTGAGGTGGTGGACTAAGAGCTCTTCAGAAACTCCGGGCATATCTGCAGCTGACCAAGCAAAGAGGTCTTGGTTCCTTCAGATGCACTGTATAATGTCCGAGCATAGGGCGGACGGGAGGGTCTTGCTAACAAAGAACTTGCGAGTTGGATCATGCTCAGAGAAGAGCACTTCCTCCAACTCATCTACCGGCTCGGACGTCGGTCGGGCAGCATCTTGGGGGATTTCCAGAGTTTCTAAGGAGAGGACTGGCCTGAGGGTTGAGGACATATAGCACTTACAGGCCGTTTCCTGGTTGCCCCTTACTTCCCCTATCCCGGCCCAGGTGGGAATTTCATCTTAAGATGGTATGCTGAAGGAACGGCTTCTAGAGCTGCTAGGCCGGGCCGACCTAGGATGACATTATAGGCTGCGGGGACATCCACAACCATAAAATCCATCGCCTCCGTTCGGGTAGTAGGAGTTTTGCCAGCGGTTACGTCGAGGGTGATTACCCCTTCAATAGTCACTGGCACTCCCGTGAACCCATGGAGCGTGTATCCGGCGAGCTTGAGTCTATCTCGGCAGAGTTTTACGCCTTTGAAAGCGACGAGGATGAGGATGTTAACGGAGCTGCCGTTGTCTACTAGTATCCTCTCCACTTTAAAGTTTGCCATGTGGAGGCTGATGACGAGTGCATCACAATGAGGGGTGCGGACACCATCAAGATCTTCGTCGGAGAATGTGACGGGCACCCCGAGGCCTTTGGGAGGAGGGGTGGCTCGGACCGAGTTGACCTATCTTATAAATGCCTTCCGAGAGGAGTTTGAGGAGGCCCCTATGAATGAGGTGGAGGACTCGCTCTTCCTCGAAGTCGGGCGTCTCATCTCGTTCCGGACGCTTGTTAGCCCCCCGAGGTGGGGGAGGAAGTTCGGCTCGATCCTTTCTTACGAACCTGGTCAGCTGCCCCCTCTGGATAAGGACTTCTATCTCGTTTTTCAAGGCCCGACAATCATTGGTGTCGTGCCCGTGGTCCCGGTGATAACAGCACCACTTCTCTTTATCTCTTTTCTTGATAGGGGTGTTCATCCTCGGAGCTGGAGGTATGATCCCTTCCTCTCAACTTCCATCAGAATGGTAGAAACATTTGTGGTAAGGGGAGTGAACTTCTCGAATCTGGGGGGAGGTCGGCGCTGGCCGGCATTATCCTTCTGGAGCTTCTTGGCTCCTTCCTCTTCTGTTCCCTTTCTCTTAAACCCGAAGGATGACCCCTCCAAGTTGGGGCGATGCTCGGCCTCTTCGGCCCGAATGTACTTTTCACTTCGGAGGAGGAAGTCAGAGAAGTTCTGTGGGGGCTTCTTGGCGAGGGAGGAGCGAAGGTTGGGATTGAGGACATTGGACTGAAATGCCGCTGCAGCGACCGACTGGTCGAAGGATGCTATGGACCTGGCTTCAGCTGTGAACCTCTTCACATAGTCTCTCAACTTCTCACCCTTCTTCTGGTGGAGGTACAGTAGCGAGATGCTGGTCTTCTCGGTTCTGCGGCTACTTACAAAATGGGTGACGAAGAGGGTTTCGAATTGCTCGAAGGAGAATATTGAGGAGGGGGCAAGGCGAGAGTACCATTCTCGAGCTGGACCCTTGACAGTTGCGGGAAAGGTTTTGTAGAGGAGGGCATCGGAAGCTTGATGGATGAGCATTAGGGTCTTGAAGCTTTCGATGTGATCAACGGG
Source organism: Hemerocallis citrina (assembly GCA_017893485.1). Lineage (NCBI taxonomy): Eukaryota > Viridiplantae > Streptophyta > Magnoliopsida > Asparagales > Asphodelaceae > Hemerocallis > Hemerocallis citrina. The sequence continues at coordinate 277,971,176 of CM030360.1, read as the reverse complement.
GTCAGTCTCCCCGGAATAGGTCTCAAATTGAGGAGGCTTGAAGCCGATTGGCACGGGTGCATCCATTATAGTTCGGGAAAAAGGAGGTCTGCTAGGATGAAGGGTCCTTCCTTAAGTTCTTCTTCTCGGTCTAACTAACCCAAGCGCCTCTCCATTTCATGGAGACGGCAGTACACGACGTCGTCCCTTCGACGGTAATCTGCTGAGCCTCTAGACTCGTCTTCGTACGAGGGAGAGCGGGGGCTACGACGACGGTAGTCCCTGGAGCGGCGAGGACTTTGCTCATGCTGGGAGTTGCTGGGAGCTGGAGGAGGAGATGGGGACCGTCGGCGAGGACTTCGGACCGGAGGAGGAGAGGGAATCTTGGGTGCATTGGTGTTGGGCCGGAGATTGAGAGCTTGTAGGACGGTCGCTTGGAACTGCTGAAACTCGGCATGGGTGATGGGTGCCTCATCGTTCCTAGGCTGTTGCCGACCTGCAGGGGAGTGTGGCCTTCTTTGGTAATACTCGGGGGACTCTCTCCGCCCACTTCGGATAGGGAACCTTCTGTATTCTCGGCGGCGAAGAGACCGCTCATCCGGACGGTGTTGGCGGGAGGTTCCCTTTCGGGCCCGCTTCTCATCCAGATGGCGGTGAAGATCCTCATCCTTCTGCCGATTGAGGGCGGTGTTGTGGAGACCGGAAGTTCGGGGATGATGGGAGGCCATAGAGTCTGAAGAGGCATGGTGGATGGAGACGTGGTCCTGGTGAAGAGGTTGTTTCTGAGGGTTAGGACCCTTGGGAGGTGGCTGATTCGGAGGAGGAGGAGGAAGGTCCTGTTGAAGCGGGTCTTCCGCTGGAGTTGGAAGTTGCCCCTGCTGCTGAGTAGGCTGGATGGGAATTTCTTGCTGCTGATCGGGGTTGGGTCCTCTGTTGGACCCTCTTGATCTGACTTTCCTAGGAGGCATGGATGGAGAAGATCTGTCCAACGGAAAGAGGGAAGGTTGCTATTCGTTAGTTTCCCACAGACGGCGCCAATCTGTTGCCGCTAAATTTGGTGTGGGGGCAAACAGATAGTATTTGTGGATTCTTAGGGAAACAGAATAGTGAACCTGTATACCTGTTCCGTCGGAGTTTGACGCCGACTCCTGCCGTACAGCTGCAAAAAGTGCGAGACACCGGGGTTGTTCCCGGCGACGCACCCTCCGACGCTCAAGTCAGTAATCAGAAAAGATTATGAAAGAGCGCAAAAACTGGAGAAAGATTGATTACCTCTCAATGGAGATGGATGGGGGGTATTTATAGGCGCTGTTGGGATCAGATTAGGAATGTAATCCCCTGTGGTTAGATAAGGAATGTAATCCCTAATCCCCAGTGAAGGGATAGATATGAATCAGGGTCGTTGATTAGGATTTAACCAGAAACCCTAATTCTATCCCTTCTAGACCGGGTTTACTACGAGTTGAAACCCGCACCCAGTTGAGGTGGATCCGTTTGCGGGTAAGTGGGTCTTCGGGGAAGATAACCAGTACCCGCTTCAGACCCGTTGGTAGGTGAAATTACCGTTTTACCCCTGAGCTTCAAGATTCGTGCCCCAATTTGGACGGTTCCGATTTAACCCCATTTTTAGCCATATCAGTCAATAAGCTCACGATTAAGAGAGCAGGTGTAGGCCTCGTCTTCCTCACGCCTGAAATTGGAATACTCAAATACTTGTTCTCCCTCTCGAAACCAAAAACCAATAATGAAGCTAAATACGAGGTGCTCGAGAAAATTTATTTTGAGATAAAGAGATGAGACCCTCAAGCTTAAAATTCTTTCTCGAAAGTGCACTCAGTGGATGCTTAAAATTCTTTCTCGAAAGTGCACTCAATGGATGAGAACTTCCATGATGTTATAATTGATGTTGTGACGATCACTTTTAGAGTTTGTTGAGGACTAATATACAGTAGCAATTTGTGGGGGATGACTATGAAATTTCAATCTTTGTTGGGGATCTGTGTGGATAAAACCCTTTATACTTGCGTATTCTATAGAAGTATCGATAAGCGAATCTCAACCACACTTTTTAAAGTGTGGATTTAATATATATTACCCACCCGGATCCTTAGCAACCCACTTAAAATCAATCACCATCCTAATAAATCTCAACCATTTTTAACCTCTCATGTGTATTGCACGTGCTAACTAACTAGTTGAAAAGATTAAAAAGTCCGAGATTAAAGCTGTGGACAAAGATCGCAAACAGCATATGCGGAGATCATAAACCAACTAGTAAACGATGTTTTCCAAAACTTAGTCTTATTTGGGTGTCATACCTTCTGAACTACTTTGCTCATGATGTAGTGATCGAATTGATGTCCATCGAACTTGGTTCGGATTGTCGGATTTTATGTCTTGCATATTGTTGAGTTCGATGAGAAGAAGAAGAAAATAAAGCGAAAAGAGGTTGAAGTATCGTTGTGAGAAGAAGCAACAACATCAGCAATAGCAGCAGCAAGTCAGAATTGATGGTCAACTGTCCCCAAGAGTAGTCGATCGACCATCGCAACTCTTTGTTCGGGTTGAGCGCATTGCAGTAGACTGCCACCTAGGGCATTCGATCGTCGGCAGCGCGAGATTCCAAATAGGCCGGGTCTAGACTGATCTGTTTCAGGTATTTCTTCATCTTCAAGTTAGATCGTACAACTCCTATCGTGACTTTATTCAGGATATGTCGGCTGGCTAATGTATCAAGCACTAGTAGAAAATGCTACAGTCGCAATAGAAATTTCCCTTGTAGAAGAGTACAATTCCATGGTTAGTGTACATTTGTAAGGGATTTTTCTTCATTCCCTTGTAATTGTGCTGTTGCGAAATCTCTCCTGGTTAATGTACACATTCGCAACGGAATTTTAACTATCCCTTGCGAATATTAGCCACAATAGAATATCGGCAATGGAAGTTGTACCTTGCTATCTCCATATACAAGAGAATATTTACAACAAATTTGTCTCTTGCAAGTGTGTTTTAAAAGGGCTTTTTCCCGTTGCTAATGAACTATTGCTACAGAGATCTGCAAGATACTGATTCCCTTGCAATTGCTATATCGCGAATACAATTGCACACATTTTTTCTTCATTACTGATTATATTTGAATGGCTTAACCAAATTTACAAATTAAAATAATGTATTTTGACAATGAAGAACATATAATTATTTCACATATTGATTCACACAATTACATAAAGAAAACACAATAATGCAAAATAAATTTGAATATTATATAATTCAGAACCTTCTCATTACAAAATTTTTTGTTTGTTTCATAGTGCCAAAACAACAATACATTCTAGAAGAAAAGATAAGCTGTGAAACTCCAAGAAACAAAATTAAATGTTTTCAAAATAACTTTTAACCCGCTACTGCTTCCATGTATCCCCAACTTCACTTTTCACGTAAGGTCTTCTACATGTTCCTCATTACCCACTGTCTCATAGTCATCGCCACTACATATAGACTACATGAAAAAGAAACAATACAAAATTAGAACTCGTTATTCAATATATATAGATAATAATATATTATCCAATTGAGGCAATTAAATATATAGCTACCTCTTGTCGTATTTGACTATTGGATGAGTCGACAGTAGTATATTCCAACCTTTGTTTCAAGGCTTCCATTTTATCAGGATGCAGCTCACAAAAGAAGTCCATAAGAACTTGATTTTGTATTGCCTCCTTTGCTTTCTCAACTTGGCAGAGAACCACGACCTGCTTGATTGAAAAGAGACTAAAAAATGTCAAAGTAGAATACTAATTGACTACTGGATGTATAGAGTAATGAATTCTTACCTTTGGAATATTAGCAGCAAGATTGTTCAAAATTGTACGAACCATATGAATTACATCTGACTCAGTATCAATGATATGAATCAAATGAATTCCACCTGTGTGTGTGTTTGTGTGTGCGTCGAATAGAAGCAATATATATATCAACAAAAAGGTTGTTGGGCACTAAAAGAATGATACAATTAACTCACTAATTAATAGTAATTTAGACCAGGAAGCATGTAAGTTGTTCATGAGAGAGCAATGACATTGTATTCAGAAGCCATGCATACCCCTCTAATGTGCTATAACAGAAAACTGCAGACTACATCGCAAATTTCTAATTACCTTCATACGAGCATCAGCAATTAGTGGTAAGAAGATGAAAATAGGATCAGCAGGAGTGCTAATATACAAGCTGCCATCTGTTGTTAAAAAAAGACAGGAAGATATTAAATTAGACTGTTCCCTGACAAAAAGAAACACCATTTGTTTATAAATACAAACAGTATAGCTTATTTTTTTTCTTTCCGTATTCTCAGATATCTTTCCTTATACATATACCTTTTTCAATTTCCCTTTTTGCAAATCCTTTTCCAATACATGTTATACTATACAACAGATCCTCTATCACTCTTTCTTATTCATCTTGATCAAAATTTCCTATGTCTAATCGCAAATACATTTTGGCACTTCGAATAGATAGAGAGAATCTGAGAATGAATTAATGAAATGCTCAGGATTGAAAATTCCAGTCCAACAAGTAATGATGATGAATTTATTTGTTCTTCCTTTTTCTGTTCTTTCAAATGAGCGTATAGCAGATATGGAATATATGGGAGAAGTATGGCACCATATACACTTCAGCATTGAAGTTTAATCTTACTTCGAAAAGAACATATCAGATAAATATTATTCAATTACCTCCATGCTCTTCTTCCCAAACCAGGTGCCAACAAGATAATCTTCTTTATCTTCTCCAGGATATGCATATTGAAAAACATAGCAATCTCCACTGTAAAACTTTGACTGCTCAGAAGATGAAAGAAGAGTCTTTTCCTTGCCATTTACTCGCCAGACCTATGCCAAAGACATAATTATAAGTACAGAAAAAATAAGCACATCAACAGTCTCTTCATGATTAGCAATGCAAGACCTAAGCCAGTTTTGCTACCGATGAATATTCATCACTAACTGTACTTGTATTATGAAAATGTAAAGAATGTCATAGTAAAAAATAAAGGTACAGGACCATTTATAGCACCTGTAGATTGCCTGAGCAATCAATGAATGGCTGAGGTTCCTCCGTTGCAGGTGTAGCTTTCATAAGTCCCTTCACATTTAAACCTTGGCGTTTAAGAAGAGCTGCAATCAGGAAAATGATTTAAGAACCATAGTTTGCTATATGAATAAAAAGATAAAAAAATAAACCACAGACAAGAACAAGAACCACATAACTTTTGCACAAGGGAACTGATACATATCAGAAATTTTTGCTAAATTATCTTTACCTGCAACTTTGCCTCTGCCATCCTCACAAATGCTTACATCAGTTGTCTGTGGCCACGAACTAAACTTTGAGCGAAACATCACAGTCTCAAATCCCTCAATAACACGAACCACATGAGCCTCTGGTCGGTCAGAGCCAGAAATTAATTCCTGCACAGAAGCATAAACGATAATCATGTATATCATCTGGATAATGTGCTACCCAAGCAAAGGAAACCTTGAAAAGGAAAATAATGAAAAATACTTCTGCAGAGACGCTTGCAGTTTTCCTCTCCTCCAAAGATGTATTTCTGCCCATCCATACAAAAAGTTCAAGCCCACAATCCAGCACATAGCACCTATTTGTGCTTAACAATTCTCTTGTCAATAAATTTGCTGCTACTGGTGTTGCTTGCCCTTTATGAATACTGGACAAAAAACTTCTAAATTAGATATATTTTACTGCACTGATACCGTCTTTGAATTCTACAATCCTAAGAAACATGTCATATGATATGCATATATATATATATTTAAATCGTGTATCTATGGCAAAAACACTTACCAGAGTAGCTTTGCAGGAAAGGCATCTCCATTCATATTACCCTCAGATGCTGCCTTCCGCGGAAGAGGAGCAAATCCGCCAAACAAACCCCAAAATTCACCAGCCTCAGCATCAGCCATCAACTTGCCATCATCTATTGAAAAGTCACAATTTATCAAGTTGAACACATGCAAAATTTAAATATTTTCTTCTTTTTCCATATACCTTTTTCAATTTCCCTTTTTGCAAATCCTTTTCCAATACATGTTATACTATACAACAGATCCTCTATCACTCTTTCATTAATTCATTAGAAAGAAATGGTATTGATTCCCACTTTTTAATTTTAAATGAGTTTTCCCACATAGAAAGTGTTGCCTGATCAGACTTTATTAAGAGAAATTTATCAGGAAGGATCCATTTTTTATTATTATTATTTTTCTCATTCCCCCTTTTTGACTCAGATTGAAACACAAAAGGCCCATTGCACATTGCAAATGCTGGCATTGTTCTGGATCTCTGTTTGCACCAAGATGCTAGACCAACTTGTTTATGGCTCAAAATACTCTTAAGTGAGCAACCCAACTATTATAAATAAGCAAAAGCTAACTGACATTTTTTTTAAGTTCTCAATGCTTTATTCCGTTCAACAAGCTCAGGCTGCTCAGCGACAACCTTGAAAACTCCAAATACACGTATCTTCTCAAGTAAATCATAACTTCAAATACACGTGCAGTGGAGAGAGAAACACTATACATACAAGATATTCGTAATTCATATCTTATGCAGCATATATAGTAGATGAGAAGCCCCAATTTTTTGCAAACTCAACCAGTATTGAGACAAGGAACCATGTATATATGCATTCAAACTTGTGACCTCACAGGCTCTCATCATGATCAACAAATTCTTTGGGAAATCCAAAAGCAACTGGTTAAAACTACACTAGTGGGGAGACCTGTGACTGCATGTAACAATTCTGGGTCATTATTATAGGAGATTTTGATTAATGATGTGAAGCTGCTATAAAATTCCATCATCAAGCAAGTTAGACAAATAATCTGATGAACTAACAAAATCCCATCATAGGTAAAATAAATTATAGCAAGAGAAACAATGCAGACTTAAACGATTAGCTCATGATAAGTTTAACCTAAATGAAACGAGAGAGACAAAGTTAGATAAGACAAGTTAGATAAATAGTCTTCAATAGAACCCATCATAGGTAAAATTAATTATACAAAGAGCAACAGACTGGAATAGAACCCAGAATACGGGAGGAGATGAATACCGAGATTAGATCGAGGGAGGAGATGAAGGCGTGGATGGAGGTGAGGGGGCCGATGAGGTCAGGGACGAAGATGGGGCCACCACGTGCGAAGCGCGGGCGACGGTAGCGGGAAGAGGCGACGGCAGCAGGGAAGAGGGGGGCGACGGCAGCGGGAAGAGGAGGATTTAGAGATTGGGTTTGGGGAGAGAGAGATTTAGGAGTTATTGGGTTTGGGGAGAGAGAGATTTAGGAGTTTTGGAGGGATAAAATGAAATATTTTGGGAGAAGAGAGAGGGAAAATGAAATATTTTGGGGGAAAATAAATTAGGACCACAGTGGCAAAATTATCTATGTAATGCACGTGTTTATATCTAATTTATTTTTAAAAATAAATATTTTATTACTACTTTGGTAATGGAGTATTGTTTGTTGCAATTGTTCCCTTGTAATTGTCAACACTTGCAACGGTTGAATAAAATCTCTTGCGGATGTCAAAATATTTGCAATGAATGGGTTTGTTGTGAGTAATTTGTTGTTGATAGTAACAACTACAATGAAATTTTGGTGCTTGCAAATAATCCATTGTTATTGCAAGGTTTTCTACTAGTGAAGACTGCAACCTAGAGTTTCTCTAAATCTCTATATATTATTGTATTGACATCCTTTGAGAGATAAGAGAGAGTACTTAATTGTAAAGGGTAATTGAGATAGTTTTCTATTGTAAACAATAGATTATCTTCTAGTGAAATTTGAAATATAGATAAGTTCTTGGTGCGACTGTAATACTTTGTATCTTCTAGCTCATTGAATAATATTTTTCTTATTTCTCTTCCAGATTAGACCTAGCCAAATCGGGACAAATCATTGTGTGCTTGATTTTATCTACTTGTTTGATTATTCATCATTGTAGGATCTATTGTCGCTAAACTTAACAGCGAATTTACAACAATTGGTGTAAAAGCATCAATTGTTCCGGATGGAAAAAGTTTTAATTCGCAAAATCTTGAAAATCGTTTAGTATAATCTCTCTCAATTTTTAAAATTCTGATGTGCAGCTGTTTTTCTGCAGAGAAAGAGTGAAACAGAAAGCTCTACACCTAAAGAAAAGAGTGACTTACTAGAAATACAGTACTGATCTATACTTTTTCTATACATAGGTCAGATACAAATTTAAGAAAGGGATTTCGAAACTGTCTACCATTAAATTATTGCACACGTTCCTAAAGGCTAAAGGTTTAGTGCAAACATATGAAACCTATTTCATATGAAATAACATATGAAATAGGTCAGATACATTTTTTACGCAAGTTGATGGGAAGCTGACGGGCCCTTAAGTTTTCATTTAAGTTCCTCACACTCAGTACATAATGCCCTAGAGAACTGATGCATAGAAAGCATACCAATTACCCAAAAGAGAAAGAAAGAAAGAAAGAAGAGGAGTTAGAATAATGTCAGAGGAAGAAGTGAAGCTTTGGAGATATATACGTGGATAGTGTTGGAAAACGTTTTTGCAGATTTTTCGGGCCGGATTCCGGTGGACTCCGGCCACCGGTGACGTCGGAACTTGATTGGATCATGTTCCTCTCATCGAGTAATATTCCGCAATTTACTCATGTGCCAAAAATGAATTCCGTATGAATGAGAAATGTTGGTCCAAAGTTGAGTACTTGATATGTACTAACTTGGATACTTGGAGAAAATAGATAGTCCCATATCGGAAATGGGGAAAGTTTTTTCTGGTATATATGCTAAAAATTTGGACTAAAGGGCGTGGCCCAGGGGTTACCACTAACGTGTAGTGGAGAGAGGACTTAGCAATTCTTTTCCTCAATTCTAACAGCTTTTGTGAAGATTCTTTACAGGTTCTGTTATCATTTCGGAAAAACAACTAACAATTATAATCTAACTGTTTCAGAATATGGAAAACACACAGATCGAAAGTGTCAATGGGCTTGTCAGTGTCGAAACACTAGTGACCCAAAATGTGACTGCACAATCGGTTGCGTCACATTCGGCCGTTCTGCCCACACATATTACTGTGGGAGAAAAACCAGAGAAGTTCAACGGAACTGGATTCAAGAAGTAGCAGGGGAAGATACAGTTCTACCTGACCATCTTGAAGTGGTACAGGTTTCTTACTGAATCTGCCCCTATGCTGGCACCAATGGATGCACACTCCGATGTTGCGGTTGATGCATGGACTCAGGGTGACTACCTCTGCAGAAACTACATCCTGAATGGCTTGGTAGACCCTCTATACAACGTCTACTGTGTCTTCAAGACGTCCAAACTTCTGTGGGGGTCTTTGGAGAAGAAGTAAAAAAACAGCCGGGTCCAAGAAGTTTGTAGTCGGAAAATTTCTGAACTAAAAGATGGTTGACTCCAAAACAGTTGTAAGTCAAATCCAGGAACTGCAGATGATAATGCATGAAATCGCTGCAGAGAATATGACGTTGTGCGAACCATTCCAGGTTGCAGCGTTCATCAAGAAGCTTCCACCTGGATGAAAAGACTTCAAGAACTACCTCAAGCACAAGCGAAAGGAGATGTCTCTTGAAGACCTCATTGTTAGGTTGCGCATCAAAGAGGCGAATCGTAAGGCTGACAGGTCCTATAAAAATTAGTCCACAGAAAAGGCGAACATGGTGGAACATGAACAGAAAGGCAAAAAGAGAAAGTTCTTGCCACAGGCCTCGAACAAAAAATCGGCAACAAAAAGGTTTGCTGGAAAATGCCACAAATGTGGTAAGCTGAGTCACAGAATTTCTGAATGCCGCAGCAAGGACAACAACCGTAGTGGAACTGGATAGGAAAAAGGGAATGACAGATTCCATGCACACATTGCTGAGAACTTGTCCACCGGTCTCTCTGACTTGGACCTCTGTATTGTTGTATCAGAGGTGAATCTGGTGGGGAGCAATCCTCGAGAGTGGTGGTACGATACTGGGGCCACCAAGCACATCTGCTCGGACAAGGAGATGTTCACTTCATACTAGAAGTGCAACAAGAATGAACAGCTGTTCATGGGTAATTCTTTCACCTCCAAAATTGCAGGAATGGAAAAGATAGTGCTGAAAATGACTTCAGGCAAGGAACTAACACTCACAAATGTATTGCATGTTCCTAATATTAGAAAGAACTTGGTATCATGCTCTTTGCTAAGCAAGAATGGATTTAAGGTTGTTCTTGCTTCTGATAATTTTGTGTTTTCTAAAAATGGGGTGTACCTGGGTAAAGGATATGTAAAGGATGGACTGTTCAAGTTTAATGTAATGACAGTCATCCTTAAAACTATTATTCCTGTTGTTCCCAAAGTTAATGAAATTACTCCTATTGCCTATGTTATTGAGTCTTCTTCTGTTTGGCATGAAAGACTAAGCCATGTTAATGTCAATTCTATGCGTAAATTAATTAACATGAATTTGCTACCAAAATTTAAGGTAGACAGCTCCGAAAAATGTGAAGTTTGTATGGAGGCCATACTCACTAAAACTCCATCACGTTCTGTAGAAAGAAACACAGAAACTCTAGGTCTAATTTACACGAATCTGTGTGATTTAAAATACGTGCAGACCAGAGGTAGCAAAAAGTACTTTGTGACATTCATAGACGATTGCACAAAATTCTGTTATGTATACTTGTTACATAGTAAAAATGAGGCTTTAGATAAATTCAAAGAATATAAGCTTGAGGTTGAGAATCAACTTGGAAAAACGATTAAAATCGTTAGGAGTGATAGAGGAGGAGAATATGACGCACTATTTAATATGTTCTGCTCTGAACATGGAATAGTTTATCAGACAAATGCTCCTTACTCACCTGAATCAAACGGTACTGCAGAGCGCAAGAACCGAACTCTAAAAGAGATGATGAGTGCCTTTTTGTTGAATTCTGGCTTACCCCAAAACATGTGGGGGAAAGCGTTGTTGACTGCCAACTACATTCTCAATAAAATACCTCACAAGAAAACTGGCAAGACACCATACGAACTGTGAAAAGGTAACGTACCTTCGTATAAATACCTCAAAGTGTGGGGGTGTCTAGCAAAAGTGGCAGTACGTAATCCAAAACAGGTCACCATAGGACCTAAGACGATTGATTGCATATTCATAGGCTATGTACACAATAGTAGTGCATATCGGTTCTTGGTATATAAATCAAATATACAGGATATCCATGTGAATACAATAATGTAATCAAGAAATGCTTCCTTCTTTGAATATATGTTTCCGTGCAAGGATACTACGTATCCCAAACGTACACGTGAACAAGGAAATACAAGCACTTCAGTTGATGAACCAGAACATGATAATGATGAGCCTAGACGTAGTAAATGAACTAGAACGCCAAAGTCATTTGGTCCTGACTTCGTAACGGCCTTTCTGTTAGAGAATGAGCCCAGAATATTCAAGGAAGCCATGTCTACGCCTGATGCTCTTATGTGGAAGGAAGTAATCAAAAGTGAAATAGACTTCATTATGCAAAATTATACATGGAAGTTGGTTGATTTGCATTCTGGATGTAAAACTCTAAGATGCAAATGGATTTTCAAACAAAAATTAAAACCAAATGGTTCAATAGAGAAACATAAGGCGAGACTTGTGGTACAAAGATTTAGGTAAAAGGAAGGCCTAGACTTCTTTGATACATATTTCCCGGTTACAAGAATAACTTCCATAAGAATGTTGATAGCTATTGCAGCTATACGTAACCTGAAAATACATCAAATAGATATTAAAACTGCATTTCTAAATAGGGATTTAGAAGAAGAAGTATACATGAAACAACCTGAGGGTTACGTAGTTCTTGGACAGGAAAACAAGGTGTGCAGGCTTGTAAAGTCCCTGTACGAACTGAAACAAGCTCCAAAGCAGTGGTATGCAAAATTTGACAATATTATGATGTCAAATGGTTTCAAAATAAATGAATGTGATAAGTGTATCTACATCAAAGATACTCCAAATGGATACATTCTGGTGTGTTTGTATGTAGATGGCATGCTCATTATTGGGAGCAATAATGATATTATCAAACAAACTAAGAACATGCTTAGTGGCAAGTTTGATATGAAAGACTTGGAAGTTGCAGACGTCATACTAGGAATCAAAGTTTCCAGGACGTCTGAGGAATTACTTTGTCTCAAGCTCATTATGCTGAAAAAGTACTTAAAAGGTTCAAGAATTACTCGAATGGGACTGTCAAAAGTCCTGTGAATCCCAGTTTTCACTTGTTCAAAAACATGGGTGACAGCATATCACAACTGCAATATGCACGTGTAATCGGTAGTTTGATGTACTTAACAAATTGTACAAGATCAGACCTAGCACATTCAGTAAATTTACTGAGCCGCTACACAAGTAATACAGGACGAAGTCACTGGAAAGGAATAACTAGAGTATCGAACTACCTGCGACATACTCAGAGTTATGCACTGCATTACACCAGATATCTAGCAGTACTAGAAGGCTACAGTGATGCCAACTGGATATCAGACTCCAAGAACTCAAAATTCACAAGTTGGTATGTCTTCACACTTGGTGGTACAGCTGTGTTATGGAAATCCTCTAAACAAATGCTATTAGCTAGATCCACCATGGAATCTGAGTTTATTGCTTTAGACAAAGCGGCTGAGGAAGCAGAATGGCTTCGAAACTTTTTAGAGGATATCCCTATGTGAGAAAACCAGTGCTTGCATTATGTGTACACTGTGACAGCCAATCGGCTACAGCACGGCACTAAGTTGTATGTATAATGGTAAGTCTCGTCATATCAGAAGGCGACACAAAACCATTAGACAACTGCTCTCAAATGGAGTAATCTCTATAGAGTATATAAAATCAGCCGACAACCTAGCGGATCCATTTACTAAAGGTTTGTCGCGAGAGCAAGTTGTGAGATCATCAAGAGGAATGAGTTTAAAGCCTATGGCGAAAGAGGATACTTGATGGAAACCCTACCTAGGAATTGGAGATCCCAAGATCTAGGTTCAAGGGGACAACCAAATCTTGTTGAATCGACGTGAGGACTGAGAGATTAAAATCTCATACCCACTCTTAGGATGATAAAACAGTGCTGCCTGTAAAGAATTAGGATAAGCTTGGCTTTTAATGATTCTCATAGCTTTGAAATAAAACTGGAGTATGGCAGGATACCCTTTATGGGCATTCACCTTGTGAGAGTGAAATGGGGCCATTTCTAGGAGAATGAAAAGAGGCTACATTCTCCAAGTTCACTCACGATTAACCAGGGTTGTTCAAGGTCAAAATGAACACAACAAGAGAACTTAGTTCTGTGAGAAGATAAAACTGTGTGATAGTTATTATCTAGGTTCACATCAAAGCCTGAGTAGTTCAAGGCACATGTTCACTACCTGGTCAAGTGAATCCGATGGCTATTCACTAAGGGTGGTTCAAAGTTGAAAAATTACTACCATTCTTGATGCAGTGATTTTCCAATTGTATTCTCAGAGTCTTTTTCTATCATGTGTCTTTCTGTCGTGTCTGGATTATATAGTCTGGTCATTTCCATTCATGAAGGGGATTGTTGAAAAACGTTTTTGCATATTTTCTGGGCCGGATTCCAGTGGACTCCGGCCACCGGCGGCGCTAGAAATTGATTGGATCATGTTCTTCTCGTCGAGTACTATTCCGTGATTTACTCATGTGCTAAAAACGAATTCTATATGAATGAAAAATGTTGGTTCAAAGTTGAGTACTCGATATGTACTAACTTGGATACTTGGAGAAAATGGATAGTCCCATATCGAAAATGAGGAAAATTTTTCATAGTATATATACTAAAAATTTGGACTAAAGGGCGTAGGCCGGGGGTTACCACTAATGTGTAGTGGAGAGAGGACTTAGCCAAAATGAAAAACACACATGCGCGCCCGGCTGGCTCGGCTCGGCTCGGCTCGGTTTGGTCAGGTCTGGCCTTGGCTTGGCTTTGGCCTATATTTTTTTTTTCCCCAGTCAAAATTTTTCCCCCAGTATACTGTTGAGGTTTTTCAACTTCAGTAACTGGTAACATTACTCTGTAACAGCAGAGTAATGGCTCATCAGTTATGACTTTGAACCACTACTCTGCTGTAACAGTAATGGAGCCTTCAGTTGCTCTCAAAATCCTATAAAACCAGTCCATTTTGTCTGCCAGATGGATAGTTCTGAAAAAAACCAGTCTCAGTCTTCCTCTTCTTCTTCCTCTCTGAGTCAATACTGAGAATACAACACAACTCCAGTTCGATCAGATCTCTGAAGTTAGGGTGCTGCTCTTCAGGAAAAAGGTAATACATTTGTATCCTGAGAAGCATTTCGTCAACCACCGTCACACTACGGGGCAAAAAATGCTTTAAGGACAGAGATATTCAAATCTCAACTCTGTATTGTGTGGTTTGTTTTGTTATTTTATTTCCTGTAATTGTAACTCTTTACAATTATTGTTATCATTTCTGTTTTAAGAAATTCTTGTTCTAACAGATAGTCCTTAGAGTAGTCGTCGAGTAGAGATGGCACTGGAGCAGAAAGGAATACCCTATGAATGCTTGGACATGGATGTTCCAAACAAGCAAGAATTGTTTGATGAGTATAATCCTATTTTCCGGATAATACCCATTTTAACACTTTTTTTAAAAAATTGGTGGGACCCACCAATTGGGAAGAATATAAATATTGATGTTTTGTCCCACCGACCCATTGGTGGGAGGGGCTTTAATTAAAATTTTATTTCATTAATTAGAACTAACCTTAATTATTTAACTAATTATTGAATTAATTATCTAACTAAATATATAATTAAACTAATTAATTATTTAATTAACTAACTAAATTTTCAGGTTAAAAAAAACATGATTTTTCTCAGACGAAACAGAGATTTTTTTTATAAAAAAAATTAAAATACACAATATCATGTTTCGTCCGATCCTTTATAAATATTTTAAAATATTACCGACAAAACATGATGTTTCGTCCTGTATAATATGCATATTGCTATATCCATTCTCAAATATATCATTCTACTGTATCAAAATCACTATAACATGCATAAATGTCTAACGACTACAGCGCTGCTTTCGCTAAAATATGCATAATATGCATAAATGCCTAATGACTATGGTTGCTCTAAGGCCTTCAAAAAAACCTATACTTGGAATATTTTTTTTGAAGGCTCATCAACTCCAATCACAGTCCTTTAAATATGATATCTTCAAAGTTTATTCTTTTTTTAAAAAAATTAAACTAAAATAAGCTATGCATTAGTTGTGATATTAGTAAAATTTAAAACTACTTTATTTCTAGATAAATATTGTTAATTATCACATTATTAGACTAATTTCACTTTAAATGATTATTAATGACTTATAAATTTCTTAAAATATTAATTATACCTAGTCATTCTTTTATTATATATGCTATTTTACATCATTCACTCATGTAAAAAAGAAGAGATATTTCAAAATAAATCTCCACTGTGAACATCAAAATGTGGGAACAAGTACTCCACTTTATTTTAAAAAAATTTAAGAGAGAGAGAGAGAGAGATTTGAAGGGTAAGGGTATAAACGTATTTTCATATTTTGTATTTGACAAAAACTCAAAAAAATAATGCAAAATGAGTTTAATATATTCGTGCAAACGTTATCTGGACATTTTGTATTCTAGTCAAACATTGAGAGGGTACTTTGATTTTTGCACTATATAATTGTATCACTTAGTCCTTCTGTGTGTAAATTTCCTGCCTTTGTCCGTGCTTAGACATTATATAAGCAATTTTTTCTGACACTAATTCTCTTGGCGTAGACCTACTTGTTGCTATAAAAGGTAAGAGTATTGTTCTGACAGATAAACTTTCTATAGAGTTCATTAATATGAAATCATTAGTTTACCCCCAGCTATCCGAATAATTGGTCTCAGTTCGGGAGGAAGGGCTAGTAATAAGCACAAAACCATCCATTCCTGTTATACACTAGTGTTACTCTGTGCAAATTGCACAACATAAATAAGTTTTGAAGGACTAATAAAATTATATAGAATTTCCTAAAAAAATTTGAAGAATTTGGATAAACTTATGAATATAATTCATACTGTAATTATTGAAATCTTCATTATCATCCTCAAATAAGCAGATAATATATTATATAGTATAACGATGCTAACAAATTAGCTCACATAAAAACTCAAACACTCACGACACTGTCAACAAAAAACTCCCCATCAAAACATGATTTCCAAACCCAACGAAGGCATGAACAACTAATCTCATGATGATCAAATCAAATTCCCAATCACTATTCTTATTTCATCCACCCCAAAATTATACTTGACGCATTCTGTCAAACACCTAAACTACATAGCATCACAACACAAAAATCCCCCCCCCCTCCAAATTTCCAACACCAAACCCCCAAACTCTACACCTCTAACAACCCCAAAACTCCTCAGATTACTCTTTAAAATTTAAAAAAAAAAATATTTACCACGACAGAAGGGACTAAGCTCGATTCAGACCCAGTTGAGTTCATACACAAAGCTCTCAAACGGGCAGCAGTTCAAGAACTGGGAAATGGGTAGTGGAGCAGTTTGAGAGGGAGTGCTCCGGTCTAAGAAGGATGGCAACTGATGAGGGAGATATTCACGAAACATTGAGATGAAGGAAAGGGGTTGAAGATGATGACAATTAGAGTTGAGGGCTGAGAGATCTGCTCATTTTTTATTAAGAAATTAAAAGATGCTTGGAGAACCTCCATTGTGTGGAGAGCGGCGTGCGGCGTGGTGAGCGGCATGCGTCGTGAGATGGAGGGCGCTACATGAGTGCGACGAGCGGTGTGCGGCACGCAACATGAGGAGGAAGGGTTTGCGCGAGTGCGGCGAGCAGCATGCGGGGTGAGGAGGGGGTGGAGGGAGGGATGCGAGGGTCTGAGTTTTTTTTTCTTTTTTTTCCTTTTAGAGAGGGTGGGGATGAAGATGAAGCGACGTGTGGGTGGAGTGATGGGGTTTTGTTTGTTTTTTATGCGGTTTGCACGTAAGTCTCTTCTTTTGTTCTCTTTTCTCTATTTCAAAATTGAAGAAGGAGAGAAGGGGTACACTCTCTTTCCAATTAACATAATATATAGATATAATTGGTTATCACCTTACTTAGAATATAATGGCTTATTAAATTACTTTAATTAAATAATTTTTATAATTTAGAATAATTTAGTAATAAATTTTGACAAAAATAGAACATTTAGAAATATAATAATTAAAATTTAATGTACAACATGGAACAAAAAATACAATAACAAACAAAGCAAATTACGTGACAGCAAATTACAATAACAATACAAATTAAAAACAATTACAGATAATTTTTAATGTTTTTATGATTCAGTTATATGTATTTTACTGTCCAACGTTTGTTGTTTATTTATTTTCAATTAATGATCACATTTTATGAGTTGTACAATTTATTTATGAAGTAGTCTTTTTGGAATATATTAAGCTAATAAAAAATAAATAAATAATCTTAAATATTAATATTGTATGAATTACTTTTTTTAATCTTTAAAAAAATATTCAAAATTGATCTCATCTTGAAGGTATCTCGAGATCTTTCCAACGGTACCATGATAATAAAATTTAAATTAATATTTTATAAGATATATTTTATAAGATATATATATATATCTATATCTATATATATATATATATATATATATATATATATATATATATATATATATATATATATACACACACATACACGCACGCATACACATTTTTATTAAGAGAATATTAAAGTAATAATTGAAAAGATTTTAAGATGCAAGAGGGTAGAATGAGTATTAAGAAAGTTGAATAATAATTTAAAGATTTGGACAAATGCCTTCAAATTTGAAGGGTGGAGGATTTGAAGGCCGGTTAAGCACTCCTGGACCTATAAAATGAAGATTTGAAGGCCCGTTGGATTTGCTCTTGAGCTTTGTATGTTCCTTCTTATAGTGTGCTCTAATGGATGTTCAAAGTGTATTTTTTACATATTGCCGATTTTGATTATCGAATGATGGGATAACAAACTTTCTCAGGAGTTTGAGTAATTTTTTGAGCTTATAAGTTTGATAAAGAAGTCAGTTTTGTTAATTTATTGTTTTAATTTTAATGAAAATCCTAAACAATTAGTATATCTAAAAAAACTTAAAAATGCTAAGCGTATTAGCTTTAGGGTAAATTTAAAAATGTGGTGCTCAAATAAATTAATACTTTTACATTAATTGATTGCATGCAGTGTCATTTCTTTTGAAATATTGTGTTTCTATTGCTTCTCTTCGACCTTCTAATATTGCTAACCTTTTTATGGATCGTAAGGTTTATCCGAAACTCGTATCCTACCCTCGCTCGGGTTCTTTCAAGGCTCATCCACGATCTATCTCAGGGGCCCCTTCATTGAGTTGGAACTTATAAATATCCTGGATTGTTTACATCATACTTCTCTTCTCATTCTTGGTCTCGTTGTGCGAGGGGGCTCGCTCGGCACTGCCGCTCTTCTGATCCCCAAGTGCACCCAGACAAGACAATTGTTTCTTTTGAGGCCCCCTCTTTAGTTTTTAATCCTCCTTGTGCATTAGGGATATCTTATCTCAAATGTTCTCAGTTTTTGTTTCATTTTTCAGGATGCTTATTTTCATTGTATCAACATTTAGGGGTTCAATCGTGGCTCAATCAGCTTCTGATGGAAGTTAAACCCTTCTTGTACTCTTTCCCCCCTAAGTCTCCTCCGTTCACGGATGACTCTTCTTCCCCCGTCGTTCCTTTATTACTAGCGCCGTTCCTATAGCCTCGTTGGTGGCTCCCAGTTTTTTCTTTACCCCTTCTCACCTCGTCGAAGCTAGTTCTTCTGACCTTGCGACTATATCGCCCCCTTCGGTGATGGTAGCAACTCCCCCCGTGAAGCGGAGATACAATAAGAAAGTCTTTAATACTTCGCAGATTTGAGTGAGTGCCCGTATTCTTGCGCGAAATGCAGCTGCTGTGCCAGCTCATCAACTGGTACACAGTTGAGTCTTGGCTTCGCTTTGCCATCTGTGGTTTAGGCAGTCTGTTTTGCCTCCGTTGTGCTGCTAGAGTTCAGCAGGATTGCTAGTGGAGTTGGTTGTTTTCGAGTGGGGAGGTTTGGCCTCCTATTTCATGGCTCTATCGTTTTGTCCTGATCTTCTTTCGGGTTCGGGTAGTTTGTTGGGCTCCATCAGATGCTTGGTTTTTCCCGGATGATGGCTCCGCCCCCGTCCTTTTTTCGGTGTGGCGCTTCGTTTTTATTTCGCACCCTCTGTTTGGCGTGCTTTTCAGCCGTTTTTGTATTCTTTTATGTATTCTTATTTCTGTTTTACTCCTTGTAAAACCATTGATTATTGTCTGTAACTTAACTGTTTTTATTGATTTATATATTTTTTGATGGCTGGAGCTATTTGGCTCTATCCGATATATCAAAAAATGTAGTATTGTTTAAGTAGTACAATTAGCACTGTTTATAATTAAGATAAAGCCTAAAAGATTATGCGTACGTCCACCATTTGCATGAATCACTCACCCTACGAATTACGAGTGTATGCAATGTATTGTTAGAAAATGAGTATTTTATACACTATTTACGAACCAGTTTTTGAGAAATTTTTGAGTAAGATCCTCAATGAATTACTGAGAGATCTTGATTGATTTGTGTTCTCCTTCGTGAGTAGATTAAAATCATATATTTATTTACTAAAAACGGTTAAGGGGTGAATCATAAATTATCTCTTAAAGTGAAACGTTTTTATTCATGAAAATGGGTTGAGGGAACATAGTCTCATATCGGGAAAATCAAAAAAATTAGAAGAGGATATATAGTAACTTCTTTCTAAACATTGTAAGATAGCTAGACAAGAGGCTCTCTCTCTCTCTCGCAGGAGGTGCAAATCTCTGACCAGATTACATGCGACTTGTGTGCACCCGTACGTCCTGTGGACACGAATGCCAGACCGATACAATCCCACCCCGTGCAGAGCCACTTTTTGCTGCAGTTTTGATTTTTTTTTCTTTGTAAACGGCTGTTATAAATGCAGAAACGATTTTGTCTGCTGTTTCAGTGAAGTATTAAACCTTTTTTCTGCCGTTACAATGTATGCATTCAATTGATTGTCTGCAGTTAAACTGTAGGCATTCAATGCATTGACTGCTGTCCACCGTTACAGTGTACGTATTCAATATATTGTCTGCCGTTACACTGAAGGCATTCATAGTCTTGTCTGCCGTTACAAGTCTATAACCCTGACTCTATAAATAGAGCCCCCCTCTCAATTTCTTCCTTGCACAAACAGTCTCCTCTCTTCTTCTCCGCTCTGTTATGTTCTGTTCGTGTAAGTTCTTTCAGTAAAGGTGATAGAATGCTGACGCTGCCGGTTCGAGATCATTACGTGGTGTTTACGTGAATGCTCTTTGTCGTTGCATCCTAGAAAACAGGTGCCTCAACTAGCTCCATCACCCGAACGAGGCGAAAACTGTTTTAAGAACATCGTGTGCTACACAAGCCTCGACATCAAATCAGTTTGATTTTATTATTTTCATTTCATTTTATTGGTTTTATTTCCCTCCTCCTTTAGTTTTTGTGCCTCTCAATCATTTGGATTTATACCAAGTTTTTGTAACCAAAGTTGTAACATAGAGAATAAATATTAAAGAAGTTAGTTTTATTGTAAACAAATTTTTGTAACAAACTTAAAACAATTTTTTGATTTTCTTGATTTCTGATTTTGATGCACTTCTTTTATTTTTCTTTAATCTAGAAAACTTACACTCGTGTTGGGTATTTTTCAGAATCGAAATGAATACTGTATCAGAGAATGTTGTTGTGTCTGAAACAGTCCAAGTTCTGGTTGCTGATACGACACAAGTATCGACTGCTGCTGCGGCACGAGTGTCAATGCCAACCGTTGTACCTGTCTCAGTCTCCCATAGGGAGAAACCTGAGAAGTTCAACGGACAGAAGTTCAAAAGGTGGCAATAGAAGATGATGTTCTATTTGACCACATTGAATCTTGTAAGATTCTTGAACGAAGAAGCTCCAAACCTTATGAAATATGAGCAAGATAACCAAGTCATCGCCGTCGTGGATGCTTGAAAAAATGCTGATTGCTAATGTAGGAATTACATAATGAACGTATTAGTCGATTCTTTGTATAATGTATACATTGACAAAAGAACTGCTAAAAAACTTTGGGAATCACTAGACCATAAGTATAAAACTGAGGATGCCGGCGCCAAAAAATTTATCGTAGGCTGCTTCCTGGACTATAAAATGGTAGATTCTAAAATAGTGATTAGTCAAGTTCAAGAAATACAACTGATCTTGCATGAGATTCATGCTGAAGGTATGAACTTAAGTGAAAGTTTCCAAGTTGCATTTATAATTGAAAATTTGCCATCAGGTTGGAAAGACTTTAAGAATTATTTAAAGCATAAGTGAAAAGAAATGGGTATTGAAGATCTCATTGTCAGACTTCGTAATAAAGAAGACAATAGAGGATCAGAAAAGATCGGAGTTATCAGTCATGCCGCCAAGACAAATATAGTTGAACATAAACACCGTTCTAACAAGCACAACAACAAGAGTCCTAAGTTGGGGCCTAAGGGAGGAATCTCCAAGAAGCTGAAGTTTCAAGGCAAGTGCTTCAATTGTGAGAAGATGGGTCACAAGTCTATTGATTGCAGACTACCCAAGAAGAAAAGGAATAGAGAAAGCACTTATTATTGAAGGCATTGCTCAAGACGTTTCTGATATCAACCTCTCAGTTGTGGTCTCGAAAATGAACATGATAGGTTCAAAACCCAAGGAATGGTGGATTGACACTGGAGCTACTCGACACGTGTGCTCCAACAGAAGTATGTTCTACACTTTTGAACCACTGGAGAATGGGGAGAAGATGTTTATAAGGAACTCAACTACGTCAGAAATCAAGGGCCAAGGCAAGGTGATCTTGAAAATTACTTCTGAGAAGGAACTGACTCTGAATAATGTTGCATATATATGTTCCTGAAATCTGTAAGAAATTGGTATCTGGTTCGTTGCTTAATAATCACGGATTTTGTTTAGTGTTTGAGTCAAACAAATTTGTTTTGTCGAAGACTGGAATGTATGTTGGTAGAGGATACATGAGTGGTGGAATATTCAAACTCAATATAATGACCATGGTTAAGAATTTTAATAAAGCTAGCTCTTCTACTTATGTGCTTGAGTCTTCCAATTTATGGCATGGTAGACTAGGACATGTTAATTATGATACTTTGCGTAAACTAATTAACTTGAATCACATACCAACATTCCAAATTGATTCCAAACACAAGTGTGAAACTTGTGTTGTGGCAAAACTAATAAGATCATCATTTAAAAGGTTTGAAAGAAACACTGAACCTCTTGATCTAATTCACACTGATATTTTTGATTTGAAAATGATACAAATAAGAGGTGGTAATAAATCTTTCATTACCTTCATTGATGATGATATCTTTAAATACTACTATGTATATTTGCTTAAAAGCAAGGCTGAAGCTATAGATAAATTTGTTCTCTATAAAAATGAAGTTAAGAACAAACTCAACAAGAAAATTAAGGTGCTAAGAAGCAACCGAGGTGGAGAGTATGAATCGCTATTTGCTGACACTTGTGTTAAGCATGTGATTATACATGAAACGACAACGCCTTATTCTCCTCAGTCCAACGGTGTTGCTGAGAGAGAATCGTACATTGAAAAAATGATGAATGCAATGTTAATAAGTTCTGGTTTGGCACCAAACTTGTGGTGAGAAGCTATACTTTCGGATAACTACCTTTTAAATAAGGTACCAAAAAAGAAAGAAAAGAAAACTCCATATGAATTATGGAAAGGAAGAAAGCCATCCTACAATTACTTGCGAATGTGGGGATGTCTTGCGAAGGTGGCAGTACCTCCACCTAAGAAAGTGAAAATAAGACCCAGAATGGTTGATTGCATTTTTATTGACTATACACTTAACAGTAGTGCTTATCGGTTCTTGATGTACAAATCTGATATCACTGATATATCAAAAACACGATAATGGAGTCTAGAAATGCATCGTTCTTTAAAGATGTATTTCTATGTAATTCAAAGGAGGAACCAAGTTTCTCCAAACGAATACATGAGACTACTAGTAAAGATAGTGAAGACCAAGATGAAGAAGTTGAGGAGGAACCTCGACGCAGTAAAAGAACAAGAACTGAAAAATCTTTTGGTTCAAACTTCTTGACTTTTATACTTGAAGGTGAACCCCAAACCTTCAAGGAAGCGGTAAAATCTAGTGATGGTCCTCGATGGAAAGAAGCCATCAAGAGCGAAATTGATTCTATCTTTCAAAATTATACTTGGGAACTAGTGAACCTTCCACCAAGTAGTAAACCTTTAGGTTCCAAGTGGATCTTCAAGAGAAAAATGAAACATGATGGATCAATTGATAAATACAAGGTAAGATTTGTAATTAAAGGTTATAAACAAAAGAAAGGTCATAATTACTTTGATACATATTCTCCTGTGGCGAGAATAAATTTCATTAGGATGGTACTTGCTATATTAGCTCTGCGCAATCTTGAAGTACATCAAATGGATATGAAAACAGCTTTTCTTCATGGATATTTAGATGAAGAAATCTACATGGAACAATCTGAGGATTTTTCAGCTCCAGGACATAAAAAGAAAGTGAGTAAACTGGTGAAGTCATTATATGGCTTGAAACAAGCTCCAAAACAGTGGCATGAGAAATTTGACAATGTCATAATGATAAATGGCTTCAGGATCAATGAATGTTATAAATTTGTGTATGTCAAAGATGCAGAAATTTGATATGTCATTATATGTTTTTATGTAGATGACACTTATTATTGGAAGCAATGATAAGATGATTAAATCTATTAAAAACATATTGAACTCGAGGTTTAACATGAAAGACATAGGACTAGCTGATGTTATATTGGGAATTAAAATCACAAGAAGATCAGACGAGCTTATTTTAAGCCAGTCACATTATATAGTGGAAAGTTTGATAAAGATAATTCTGGAATTGTCAGAACTCCATTCAATCTAACTCTAAACTTATCCAAGAATAAAGGAGAGAGTATTTCTCAAGTAGAATACTCTAGAATTATAGTAAGTCTAATGTACATGATGAGTTGTAAAAGACCAAACGTAGTGTAACACCCCGAACTCCAAAATACACTGAATTCGAGATTCCACAGGATCTTTACACTTCATTCGGTACAATTTCACAAGGAAATAAAACTTTTCACTTTACATCAGAGTTACATGAGATTTCACACTTTACATTTTACAGCGGAAGCATATATCACAATAATTTACATGTAATAACAGCGGAAACGATTTACAACATTATACAAAAATGCGTCAATAAATAATCTTTAAACATTAGTTCTCCTTTAATCTTTATCAAGCCATTTATCCTGCATGCAAAACCGTGGGTACATCAGTTTATTCAACCGTCGAAAATTATACATGGCCATCCTCTCTATGCCAGAAATAGTATAACGATTCTCATTTCTTAACAAATCACAAACTTTTTCACAAACAAAACTAAAAGGGACTATCCTGTTGATGTCGTGTTGTGATTGTGCACTTAATCCTTAATGCAATTATTATATTATATGACACTAATGCGCACTTGTTCGGATTCTATGAATC
The DNA here is from genome assembly GCA_017893485.1 of Hemerocallis citrina. Lineage (NCBI taxonomy): Eukaryota > Viridiplantae > Streptophyta > Magnoliopsida > Asparagales > Asphodelaceae > Hemerocallis > Hemerocallis citrina. The sequence continues at coordinate 277,946,373 of CM030360.1, read as the reverse complement.
CCATACTACATAGGTCCGAGGGCATGCCCTTAATCGTACTTCATTTTATAGGGTTCAATCCCTCGCCATGACTTACTCTACTACGGTAACTACAGTAAGTATCTTAGATGTTCTATGATCTACGAGCCCATGTCCAGGCAGCCTGGAGGGGAATCCCACGCACTGGCACGACGCATCGAGCAGGCAACCTATGGACAATTCAGCCTCCGCCATGGAACAATGGCACCACCCATAGCCACTCAAACACCCCGCAAGCGTCGTCACCGGGACGATAATTCTGGAGTAGTGCCCACGCCATAACTTGACGCATCAAGCAGGAAGCCTGTGGATCACTCTCACACCGCCAATCCGATGGCCCTCATACTCGTGTTTTTCTCATACTTTCATCACATCTCCACTATGTATCTAGTCCTTATTTTATTAGAATTATGAACAAAATCAAAGCTCTAGAGTTAGCCTCTCCACTATACCGGATTTAATCATTCATTCAACATGACTCAACCTTGGTCTTTTATTTCAAATTCCATTTCAATTCATTTCTTTCCAATTGCCGGTGGAAGACTTGGCTACTCTTTAGTTTCAATTTCAATTCACAATCACCAGAATTGAGCCTTTCAAACCCAATAGTTCATTTTTCATAATCACAATAGATTTTCCTTTTCATGTTCATCACTTTCACAATCATACAACTTTCATAAATTCAATAGAATTATTTACTTCATTTCATGCATACATTCATGCGAAGACAAATAGAATTTACTGCTTCTAAATTGTCACAACAAATAATCATTCACAATAGTAAATTCATTGTCTTTACCATAAATCAAATCTTAGACTTCTGAGACATCAAAAGTGATCTGGACAGTCGACTTAGAGCATACTCAGTCGACTTGTTCAGCCAAGGAAAGTTCTTCAATAAACTGCTCGGAAAAGTCGACTGCTGCACATGGCCAGTCGGCTGTTCCGTAGCATTCAAATTTTAATTATAATTTACGGGGGAGTCGACTGTCATTCGAACTAGTCGGCTGTTCTGTAGAGTTCAAATTGAAACTTTTAATGTACAGCACAGTCGACTGCTACATATATTCGGTCGTCTGATCAAAGTTAATTTCGAATTAAGGAATATCTCTTCCTTCTGTTCTTCAATTAGCACACAGCATTTTATTCAACTACAGTATGTTCAATATCAACATAAACATGGGATTCTTATCCATTTACCAGCATCATAACATAGTTTACGATTAAATGTAGATTTCACATGACTAGTATTTTCTTTCACAAAAATACAAATTCTAACCGTACATTTGTCCTTTACTCATCATTTGTCTACGGAGATAAATATTAATACCAAATTAACATGCTAAGAAAGTCAAGATAACGGCACACATCAAATACATCATTTCATGGAATTTCGAACTGTACATATTTTATTTCATTATACCAGTCGACTGTCAACATGATCGGTCGACTGTACAGGTAATCTACAGTTTCTCTAAATGTCTTTAGTTCTTTTTCATTCATTCACATTTTCCATATTATGTATAGCACGAAAGATTTCAATATAACAATCATTCTATCCCTTCAGTATACACATACGCAATAACAAAATCAAACTCAAATCCTAACATGATTTCTATTTTAGAAGTCATGAGAAACACCCACCTTTTTGAAGAAATAACGAAATCCCGTAAAGCCTCCTAACGCGATAGTATGCCTTCTCCTCCTTGCTCCTTGCCAAACCGAGAATTCCCTCTGTATTGATGACCGGCCTCCACAGGAACACTACTCCCACTCTCTAAAAAATATTTTCTTCTCTCAAATGGATTCTAGTGTAGATTACAAGTACGTGAGGGGGTATTTATACCCAGTCTTTGGGTGAAATGGGAGGCTAGGATTTAGTAGATGGTTATAGAATGGAGGGTTAGGATGAGAGTAGGAGTTATAGTAACTACCCACACACTCAAATAACTACCCATGAGCACAAACCCACTTCTCCCTCATTCAACACAACCCGGACACCAAGAATGGTGTGCATTGCACACCACGTGCTTCGCACGTGCCACCTAGTCCCCATATAAAAATGTACAATTTTAATGAATCAATTTGATCACTACTTGTCTCTACATGACAAATGTGTGCCCTTCATTTGATTAATTAAATTGTGAGTTTCATATGATAATGGGCTTAGGTTGTGGGCCAAGACAACTAAATCTAAAATTAGTTAAAGTGGGCTAACTAAATAAATAGTTTTTTGGGCTTTAGAAGTAAGCTTTTAGAGAAATAAAATATTTGTTCACTCAAAAAAATGAGATCTCATATAAGAATAAAATAAGATACATATTAAAATTGTACGTGCACCATACGTGAAAATAATAATTTTATTAAAATGAAAGTTTAGGGTATTACACCTAGCCTGTGCAGTTAGTAAACTAAGTAGATATACGAGTAATCCTGGAAGTGAGAATTGACAAGCAATTATAGGAGTACTGAAGTACTTGCATTTTACTCGTAACTATGGGATGCACTATACGAGATATCCAGTTGTACTTGAAGGATAAAGTGACGCGAAATGGATATCTAGTGATAATTCAAAATTCACTAGTGGCTATGTATTTATACTAGGTGGTGCACTAGTTTCTTGGAAATCCTCGAAACAAACAGTGATCGCTAAATCCACGATGGAATCGCACTGGACAAATGTGGCGAAGAGGCTGAATGGTTACGCCACTTCCTTGAGGATATTCCAAGGTGGACGAAGCATGTGCCTCCAATCTGCATACATTCAGATAGTCAATCTGTAATTTGTATAGCATAGAACAATATGTATAATGGTAATCTAGACATATTCGTTGAAGACATAATACCATTAGACAACTAGTCTATACTGGGTTTATCTCTGTGGACTATGTAACGTCAAAAGATAATATTGTGGATCCGCTAACCAAAGGGTTAAACAGAAAGT